>PVKU01009805.1:0-58191 GCA_004027475.1 Anoura caudifer | reverse complement strand
TTCCCTTCCCTTCCTAAATGCATGATTCATCTGGTAAATGGCCACAGATTCCTTTGGAGAAGGATTGGAGGATTCAGTTGTTTACTTATGGCAATTAATTCTTTCTAAGTGGCACTTGTTCTTTCCATTATTCAAAAAAAAAATTTCCTTTGTCCTGTAATTTGACTTATGTCTAACCGAGTCAGATGCTGTGACTTTCTACTAAAAAACTTCAGGCAGGTTTTGGCAGCCAGAGCTAGAGTTTTTCCTATTTTATAAAGACAAGAAACAAACTAATAGTCTATCCAGACGGCTTTGAAGATGGTGTGTACATGTAGTAGGGTGAAACTTTCTGTAGCAAAGCTCTGCTCCTCCTGGCCCCCGGCCCTTGGCCAACAGCCCACACACCAGCAGGAGCAGCACGGGAGGAGCACGAGGGACCCTTCTCTCCTCCAATATCCCTCCAGCAACACTGACTCATCAGACCTAACACTGGACCATCTGGGAAAGGAGAGACACTTACAAAGTTCAGCTCTAATATTGTAGAACATGCAAGAAAAAGAGGTTTGGGAACATTTTTAGAGTTACTTTCTAAGTTGATAACTGATCAAATCGTCATGTATTTTACTTCTGCATGTGTTCTAGAGTTCATTGTGCATCGTTATTTCTCATTTAGACAATCAATTATGTTTTAACAAAATCTTTTAAAGAAAATATTATTAACATTTACCAAAATATTTATGGTTTCTGGTGTTCTACATTTCTTCAGGTAAATGCATGTTTTCCTGGATGACTTTTTCCCTCTTCCTGAATGGGTTCATTTAAGGTCTTCACATAGTACAGGTTTGCCAACAATAGATTTTAGTAGATTATTTTTGTATGAAAATGACTTAATCCATTGTGCTGTACACCTGAAACTAATACAAAATAATACTGAATGTAAACCCTGATTAAAAAAAATTTAAAATAATTTTTAATTAAAAGAAATTAGTACTTTCATTTTTGTTTAATATTTTTGATGGAATTAGTATTTAAGTAGAGATTTTTTCCAGGCTTTTAAATACCCTGTTCTATTATCATTTAGATTTCATTGTTCATAAAAGCATGTACATCAATATTATTCACAGAAACAGACATGATAATTTGAGTGCAAATATAGAAAAACATTTGTTGTAAGGAACTGACTTAAAGTATTATAGAGACTAGCATTTCCAAATCTGCAAGGTATGTTGGTGAGATTGAGGCCCAGGCAAACTCAGGGTGCAGGTGAAGTCTTAAGGCCATCTGCTGACAAACCCCCCTTCCTCAGGGGTCAGTCTTCTTGTTCTGTTGGGGCCTTCAGCTGACTGGAGGAGCCCACATTATAGAAGGCAATCCTCTTAACTCAAGGATGACCAATATAATCATTAATATCATCCCCAAAAACCATCCAGTTGTCACATAAAATTAACCATGACAGGAGGTCATTCTAACCTTTGTTTGCTTTTATGTATTATTCCTTTCTCTTTGATTTCTCTTAATATGTTCTTTTCTTATCACTGGCCTTCAGCATTTTCACTGCTACATGCTCCCATGTGGCTCACTCTGCAATTACCATACTTGGGGTTCACTTCATGCTCAGTTCAACTTATTAGAGCTGTGTTTTGTAATTTTCATTCAATTAAAAAATACTACAATTTCTTCAAATATATGTCTCTCCTCTACTCTGTGATTTATCTCTTAGTGACTTCCCACACATCATTGAGTGTTTGTTCATCATATACCATTTATTTCTCTGTTCCAGTTTTTGAAAGTTGTTTTTGAAGTGCCTTCAGGACACCAATGATTTTTCCCCCAAGCTGTAGTTAGGCTCATCCAGTAATGTTTTTATTCTAAACATTGTATTTGTGTCTCTACAATTTTCATCTGATTCACTTTTATATCTTCCATTTCTTTTCTTGATATTTGTATGTTTTAATTTACATGCATAGCATATTTATAATGCCTGTCTCAAAGTCCTTGCTCACTATTTCTGTAATGTTTATCATTTGTGAGTCTACTTTTAATCACCAGTTATAAGTCCAGTTTCTCTGCTTATTTGCATAAAATAATTTCTGGTTCGATGTAAAGCATTTGTCAATGAAGTATGTTTGAATATGTAGAGTTAACCCCTCATAAAACAATACTTATAGTGATGTGGCTTGGTCTTTGCAGCCTTGATCTGAAGCTTTGTTATGACAGCTCTCAGTAGCCCTTCCTCTGGCCTTGCTGATTTCCACTTCCAAAGTATTAACCTTCTCAGGACTCCACTGATGCCTCAGGTGTTCAATGAGATCTCTCCACTCAGGCTCATAGGAACACTGGTATCTTCCAGACCTTTGCAATCTCTGGGAATTCTTTACCTAATAGTCCTCTACTAGTTCTCTCCCTGGTATTTTCAAGTTACATTTTATGCAGGTGCAATTTATTGTTCAGCAGAAAAATCTTCAGATCTCCTGCGTAGATATGCAGAGATTTTGTGTTTGTGTGCATGCTTGTGTACACGTGTGTATAGTAGCTCTTTTAAAAGTATTCTGCTGGCAAGTAATTGCTTCAGACTACTAAGACTTTTATTTCTTTTATTTGTTTTGACTTAAGAAAACAAAAGTTTATTATGCTCACAGTTCCTAGAAACAGGAGGCACATCACACCGCACCATGCAGGACCACATGAGGGAAGCCTCAGGGTGGTCAGCAGGCAGAAAGTGGGAGCAAGGGGAAAGCTGAGGCTAAAACATTTTTTGGAGTCTCTGTGTGAGAGGCAAGGCAAGGCAGGATAAACAGTTTATGATTGGCTAGTTTGAATAATTTCAATGGGCCCTAACTATAAAAGTGGTCTCTAGTTGCCTAGCACCTGGCCCTGGGATGATTACTGCAGAGTAATATTACCTCCTAGATAGGAGTCAAATAGAGGAGGTGTGGCAACGGATAGGTTAGTTTGCAGATCAAAGATTGCTCCTGGCTAAGTGCTTGGCTGTTCTAAGACTTGGCTAGCTCAGGAATGGGCATCTCTCTCAAGTCAGAAAGTTTTTTAAGATGTCAAAACAAAATATACAGAAAATTTTAAATATATAAACAAGTCAGTTTTTATTTTTTAGTCAATTCAAAATATTAATTTCCTTTTTTTAAAATTTAGAATTGGTTTCTTAGTTTTCAAATATTTGGGGGTTTCCCAAATCTTTCTTCTCAAATCTTTCTTCTTTTTTAAAAAATATATTGTATTGATTATGCTATTACAGTTGTACCATTTTCCCTGCTTCATTCCCCTCCACCCTGCACACCCCCTCCCACCCACATTCCCCACTTTAGTTCATGCCCATGTGTCATAAGTTCTTTAACTTCTACATTTCCCATACTATTCTTGCCCTCCCCCTGTCTATTTTCTACCTACCATCTATGCTACTTATTCTCTGTATCTTTTTCCCCTCTCTCCTCCTCCCACTCTCCTGTTGCTAACCCTCCATGTGATCTCCATTTCTGTGGTTCTGTTCCTGTTCTATTGTTTGCTTAGTTTGCTTTTGTTTTAGGTGTGTTTGTTAATAATTGTGAGTTTGCTGTTATTTTACTATACATGTTTTTATCTTCTTTTCTTAGATAAGTCCCTTTAACATTTCATATAATAAGGACTTGGTGATGATGAACTCCTTTAACTTGACCTATCTGAGAAAAGCTTTATTTTCCCTTCCATTCTAAATGAAAGCTTTGCTGGATAGAGCAATCTTGGATGTAGGTCCTTGACTTTCATGACTTGGAATACTTCTTTCCAGCCCCTTCTTGCCTGAAAGGTCTCTTTTGAGAAATCAGCTGACAATCTGATGGGAACTCCTTTATAGGTAACTGTCTCCTTATCTCTTGGTGCTTCCAGAATTCTCTCCTTCATCTTAATCTTGGCTAATGTACTTATGATGTGCCTTGGTGTGTTCCTCCTTGGGTCCACCTTCTTTGGGACTCTCTGAGCTTCCTGGACTTCCTGGAAGTCTATTTTCTTTGCCAGATTGGGAAAGTTCTCCTTTATTATTTGTTCAAATAAGTTTTCCACTTGTTTCTCTTCCTCTTCCCCTTCTGCTACCCCTATAATTCGGATGATGGGATGTTTAAAGATGTCCTGGAGATTTCTAAGCCTCTCCTCATTTTTTTGAATTCTTGTTTCTTCATTCTTTTTTGTTTAGTTGTTTCTTTCTTCCTTCTGGTCCAGTCCATTCATTTGAGTCCCATTTTCCTTCCCATCACTATTGGTTCCCTGTGCATTTTCCTTTATTTCACTTATTGTAGCCTTCATTTGTTCATCTAATTTGCAACCAAATTCAACCAATTCTGTGAGCATCCTGATCACCAGTGCTTTGAACTGTGCATCTCATAGGTTGGCTATCTCATCATCACTTGGTTGTATTTGTTCTGGAGCTCAGATCCATTCTTTCGTTTGGGCCATTTTTTTTTTTTTTTTTTTGTCTTGACATGCCTGTTACACAGTGAGGGGTGGAGCCTTAGGTGTTCACAACCTGTCACTGGGTTGTGACACTATTTGTGGGGGAGGGTTCTGAGAGGGAACAATGGTACTTGCTCCACTCTCTGCCAGATTTCAGTCACTTCCGCCACTTCCCCCAAGCAAACTGGGCCCTTTTGGTGCTGATTTCCAGGTGGGTGGGCTTGTGTATGTTCTAGGACCCTGTGTGTTTCTCCAACGAACTTTCTGGTGAGACTGAGAGTCTCTCCTGGCACCTCGACCCCCACAGGTGTTTTCAATTGGTGTTTTGAAGCTTCATTTCCCTGTGCTGGGGCCCTGGATTGCACCATCTGTCTCACTCCCCAGTTTCATCTGGTTTATCTGCATGCAGATGTGGGACCATGAGGTCAGCCAGCCGCCTTGCGTGCCATGCCCCTCTATAATCCGCTGCCTCACTGGGGCTATCCACTTCCACCCCATGCCCAGAGTCTGCCAGCCCCCACCTGCATGCCCGGGGTCTACCTTCTGCCATCTTGTGAGCCCGGGATCTGCAAGCCACCGCTTTTTTGCCATGACCATCTCTGCTCAGCCACCCAACTCCATCCTTCCTACCTGTCTGGATGAATGTATCTATTTTAACTCCTTGGTTGTCAGATTTCTGTACAGTTCAATTTTCTGTCAGTTCTGATTATTATTCTTTTTTGTTTCTAAATTTTCATTGTCCCTATTTTGGTTGTGTGAGGAGGCACAGTATATCTACCTATGCCTCCATCTTGGCCAGAAGTCCTAAGGCTTTTATTTTTTAGGTTTCTGCTAATTGGGACCTTTGCTTTCTGTACCATAGTCTTGACAATCCCCGTAGGCAGAAATGCTGAGTAGTTCCGCTTGTTTGTGGCTTTTCTTTCTGGGCTAACAATCCAGCACTGCTGTTTTCATTGTCAAAAACAAAACAAAACAAAACAAAAAAACCCCCACAAGTTCCACATATCTTGTCTAATTTTCTAGCTCCTTAGAGAAGGAGAATAAGTCTAGGACCACTTATTCCAACCTGGCAAGAAGTGTGTGTTTGTCAAGTTAGTTTATATTATTTAAAAATGTTTGTTGAATAAATCAATTTTTCGTCTCAGTAGACATCCCCTCTTGTTTTGCATTTCAGGAAATAAATGCCCAAACACTCTGCAACAGCCATCACCATTTGGAAAATTCTTACCCTGAACAAAGAATAATGCTAAATATCTAACACACAGGATTTTTATTGAAGATCATTGCCATAGAAGAAGGAACTGTCATCCCATGTTTCAAATGAGGTAAATGAAGACTAGGTCAGTGTGAAGCAGGAGTCAAACTGATGTTTTTCTTAATCTCCTACCCACCTCTCAAAAAGCGTGCTGACCCATCTCTATGAAATAGTTTAGAGAAGACACACTCAGAAAAACAAATCACATGCTACAGCCTTTAGGACTGTGAGTAAGGGTGAGGAAAAGTCAATAAAGCTGTTTTACTGTTTAAAATAAAATGAATGAATGAATGAATGAATGAATGTCACATGTGGGACAGTGAAATCACTTAGTGAAACTAAATAGCTTAACACCATTGGTAAGTTGGATAGAATCTAGCAAATCACAAAATAGGTACTTGTTTTGTGTTTGTCCTTTCTTCTTCCTATAATTATACACCTTTCCCACACTCACCGCTTCTGCTCAAACCCAATATTTGTCCTATATTTTCTCACAGTGAGTGATACCAGGTCAGAATTCTAACAAAATTCCTTATCCCCCCTTTGTAATCTTACCCTCAGCTGCCCTGCCTTGCGATGTCAGAGGTTGTCCTGTTTTCTCTCTCCTGTGTCTGCATTGGTTCAAGCTCATATCATCCATGGCCAGAGGCCTGCAACAGCTTTCTATCTCCCTTCTTGGCCTCCACTGGGTCAACGCAATCTATTTTCCACACTGTATCCAATGAGATCTTTCATGATCAGATCAGATCACTTATGTGATTAAACAGAGTGCAGTGGCTGTCCTTGTCCTCCAGAGTTCAGACTCAGGACTGGCTTGGCTGATGCCTAGCTTAATCTCCTCCCCACAGGTTTGGTCTTGAAGGAATGAATGAATCCATACATTGCAATGCTTCAATAATGCCCCTCCCAATAATCTGTCTTACTCCTGTTCATACATCGAACATAAAACATGGTTTTCCCTTCAATGATACTGGTGCCCACCTCCCTTACATACACGATGTGCCTATGTTGGTGGTAACACTAAGTCTATTCTTATACTGGGGTCGGGCTACTGCTGTGGAGCCTTGGCTATAATACCCAGCACTTCTACAATGCCACACAAGCCTCAGCAAAGGTTTCTGGCTGCACAGTGGCTGGACCTCAGGTAAAACATCTGTTACAAACAGAATAACTAGCCACTCTAATTTCCCAGGTCAGTCTGATGTATGCCCAATGCTCCTGCCTAAATAATAGCAGTACTCTCTCTTACTCTGAAAACGTACTAGTTGGATAAAACATGCACTTATTTTTGTTATAGTGACATTTTAGTTAAAAAATATTAGTCCTGCTTTTGTCACATTATAAGGGCTTTAGAATGCAGGCTCCTACAGGATGACCTGGAACTATCCAGGAGTCTTAGAAGACATAGGAACTGAGCTTTGCTATGCCTAAGACTTTTCATGAGCGTCTCAATTTGAATTAGCTGCAGGTTTGGTAAGAAGGACTGTTTGCTGACCATGATTTCATTTTTTTTATTTAGGGCATAGAGGGGATTATATCTGGACTAATTTTAGATTTAGAAATCCTCATAGGTTTATGGGATAATTTTGAGGTGATACTTTGATATTATAGGTAGACATCCAGATAGGGCATTCCCTTAGGCCTAAGGAATTTATAGTATTAGAACTGGAAACAAAGATGAAGAATATTAGCGGGAAACTGTGCTGAATGATAATAAACTCTCCAGGCTGGCCATCTGGGTTAGATGTGTAGCTAATGCAAGACCAGTGTCCTAGTGGGTTGTTTAACCCAGGTTGGTAGGCAAAATCTTTTTGAACAGGGTATACATTGAAAAGACTTAGAACTATTCAATTTAGGAATGTAGTAAAACCAAAAATGCTCTAGGTGGTGAGTAAATGGAAAGTGAAAAAAGAAAATAGAAATTTTGATATGACAAACAGTACTAGACCTACATGTGTTGGAGAAGAAAAAAGACCAACTTAAATGGCCCACTGACACTGTCAGAAACTCAGCAGAACCCTCTGAAAGGGGAAAAGCAGTGGAGGGAGACCCAGCTTGACAGGAGCAGACTTCAATGGAAGGAGAAGCAAGTATGTAGCAAGAAGACAGACTTCTTAAGTCCCAGAACACCCCAAAACAGAGGGTACACAGTGTCTTGAACAGCATTTAGAAGAAGTCTTTGCTAAGCTCCTCAAGATACATGCTTCAGAAACATAGTAGCAGGTTCAGTACAGAAATTTGCTGAACAAAGTTCTTGAGTGGAAATCCATCTGTGTGGAGCATGCTCCACAAGCCTATGCTCTTCCACACTCAGTTATGGATAGATGTCCCATGGCCTAAGCATGTTCAATGAATATTGTAGAAGATGTGCTAATAGCCAGAGTCAATGCAAATAAGGGCATGGGATTTAAAAAAATACGGGACATGAAAGGAAATGCAAACTGACGAGTTTTAAAAAGTGAGATAAAAGCATCTGATCTGGGATCCTGACCCCATGACCTGGGCTCTCTCCATTGCAATTTTTTAAAACTTAGCAGTAAGGTTTTCAAGGCCACTGAGATAGCTTACTGTTTCTGTGGATGGCCAGATGGCCAATATTTCAGGCTTCTCACAACCCAAGTTCTCTCTGTACAGTACCTATCTCTGTCTCTGAAGCAGAGAAACAGGAAATAAGTATGCATGTATGACTGTGTTCTAATAAAACTTTATTTATATGAATAGGTGGTAGTCCTTCAGGGCCCTCATTTCCCCAAACCTGCTCTAAGAGAAACCGTATGGCTAGGTTACTTCCTCCCCTGAGATATGGGAAATGCAGTGTGTCCAAAGAACTTCCTATTGGAATATTTGGTTATCAGAGTTGCAGTGTTGTAATAATTTTGAATGTGTTATAACATCATTTGACTTTGAAAGTAAGACTTGGTATTGAATTGAAACAATTTTTTACAGTGTGACAGAACTACAGCCATTCCAGGAAGTGGCCCCACAGCTATCAGGAGCTCCATCCCCCAGCTGAATCTAAGCAAACCAAGAAATTGGAGGGACTTCTACTGTTTTGTACCTTTAGCTGAAAAGATGAAGACATTTATTTTGGGGATTTATGAAAAGTATTTGGAAATCTTTGGGTTTTAACATACTAATTTACAAGGGGATTTAATCTTTAGATTTTCATGTGTTAATGGATTCATAACATAATGAACATGGATTTATGGAACATGCTTCATAATGAGCATGGATTTATATTAAAATTTAAAGTGTCTCTATGTTGGGGTATCAAAATACTTTTATTGGATGTAATTAAAGAACCTCTAAAAGGTGATATTGAAAGAGTGGATACACATTATTCTTGAGATGGGCAATAGGACGGCGATAGAGTATTCAACTTTGGGCTTGAAAAATGGCCTTGGAAATGGTTTTTATTCCCCAGCGGGTGCCAGCTCCACTTATCCACTGTGGTTCCAGGATGACTGGGCCATTGACCACATTTTCTTCTCTGTCACCTCCCCACTCCAATCTCTTACTGGTGTTTTCCTCACCCACCAAATCAACTGTGTGTCCCTCAAGTTTTCATCACAGAGTTTCATTTGGGAGGGAATCACAAAAGAAGACAATAAATATCAGTTGAATGAACAGATAAATGAAAAAGTAAATATCCCTTTTGTTTTATTTTGAGGAAGGGAAGACAGGGTAAGAAACTCAGAGGCAGGTAACAGGGATGTTTCTACAAGGTCCTTCTCTCTGTTCCTTTACATCTTCACTGCTTATGCCCTTGACTATCCTGTAGGATTAGCTGGGCTTTATTTCTCCAGTTTTCCTCAAACTTGCCTCACTGCTTCTTGAATCTCTATTCAGCCTATTCCTAAATAAATCTTTCAGAGTGAAAGTTCAGATCATGGAGTTTAGTAGTAGCCATGCAATCTTTTCTTTAACCAGTGCATGCTGAGCACTGGTTAATCTTTCCTTTAACCTAAGAGCCAGTGCCTGTTCAAATGCTCCAGACATATCTGAAAAGTCAGCCAAACCAAGGAGTCCTCATGAAGTCAAATTGCTCAAATCTTGGTCAAAAATCAGAATGACTCAACTAATAAATATGCACAGCAATGAGTAAGAGTGATGGTCTCCCACCTCCTAAAAGATACGTTTTCTTCTAAACCCTTTCTGTTATTCACTCCTCAGCCAATCTCTCCTGCAAGCAAAAATAAATCACTAAATCATCACTGCAAGCTACCTTGATTTTGATGTTAATTCACATGGCATTCATGTGACCTGATTAGCTAGAAGCTCCTCACAACAGCATCCATCCTGGAAACACATTTCCCTCTAACCACCTTGGGTGAGACACTCCAGGCCTCTTGAGGGGCTGCCTTTCTCCAGGCTTTCCTTTCTTCTTTCTCTGAATCATTCATGCTTTGATTAACATAAATCCTTTGGGGTATGTTTTTCAAGAACATTTGTTTCCCTTGTTTTCCCTCAGGTTTTTATTTTTTATTTATTTTTTATTGATGTTCAAATACAATTGTTTCCATTTTCCCACCACCACTTCCCCTGCCCTACCCACGCCCACCTCCTACCCTCAATCCCACCCCCTTGCTTGGCTCTGTTCATGGGTCCTTCATTCATGTTCATTTGTTTTCTCCCAGGTTTTTATAGGTTACTTAATAGTGCAATTAATTATTGTTGTGTAGCCCAATAGAAGGATCTTTTATTTGTTCTTTCCTCAGAAATTTTTGTTCATTGAGGCAAATGATCAGAATCACTTTTTCTTCCCCTAGGAGAAGAAAATGGACTTTGATAAAGGTCAGGAAAGAGAGCTGGAGGGAGTGTAACTCACTTATTATCTTCCTTGCCACACACTTTTTGTTGTCTTTAGAAAAATAAAAATCTTTTGGAATGAAGAATTTTAAAATAATACATTCACACTGAAAATACAAGTTGTATTAACAAAATGTTCCTTCTTTTTTACGTTTTCCTCAAGGATTGTCTGTACTAGGCAGGGGTGATAACTTGAAGATAGGCATAGTGATAAGCTCTTTTAAGAACTAATTGCTGAGCTTATATATATATATATATATATATATATATATATACACACACACACATATATATGATAAATTTGTCTCAAAATAAGATGTTTTGTTTAAAAAATATGTATCCTTACATATTTTTGTGTATGTTTTTCTTATCCATGCTTATTATAGATGAAGTACACAAAACCCTAAATCTGGGCAAAAATTTTTTTTGTCTCCCTCTTTAGCCAAGGAGAAAGAACCATTGTATATTTGTAGGGGTAAGTCATTTACATAGTAGGAGGATGATCTCAATCTACAAGCAATAATGAGGATGGGATTAAAAGCAGTGTATGGGTGCAGCTAATACCTTTGCAAGATAATGAATGTATTGAGTTAAACACGTATTGTGAGGAAGAAGTTTCATCTATTGGTTCTCATCACTCAGTTTCTGCTGTGAAACACACAGCCACAAAATACTATCGGCATTGCCTTCGTCAGCTCAGGCTGCTATAACAAAATGCCACAGACCGGGGGCTTAGACAACAAGCTTTTCTTACAGTTCTGGAAACTGGAAGTCCAAGATCAAGGTGCCAACAGATCTGGTGCCTGGTGAGAACCTCCCTCCTTGTTGGTGAACAATGATCTTCTCAGGACTTCACATGGCCTTTCTTTGTTGCAAATACTTTGAGACAGAGCTTGTGTCTCTTCCCCTTTTCATAAAGGGTTAATCCTATCATGAAGTCTCTGCCTTAATGATCAAACTAATCCTAATTACCTCCCAAAGGTCCCATCTCCAAAAACCATAATTTTGGAGATAAGGGATTCAACATCTAACTTTTGGGAGAGGCTGTGTGGCTAGTGGGACCAATAAAATGACACTGGTCCTATAATGGTAGAATGGGTGGCCAGAGGGGAAACAAAGGCAGGGAGGAGGAGGGTTACATGTCCCACCCACTGACTTAGTAGCCCTTAAAATCTATGTATCTTTTTCCATTGTCTGGGAAAGAAAGCCTTTTAAACTGTGCTTTTATTTTTTTTAAAGATTTCATTTATTTATTTTTAGAGAGAGGGGATGGGAGGGAGAAAGAGAGAGAGAAAAACCTCAATGTGTGGTTGCCTCTCACATGCCTCCTACTGGGGACCTGGCTCACAACCCAGGCATGTGTCCTGACTGGGAATCGGACCAGTGACTCTTTGGTTTGCAGGCCAGCACTCAATCCACTGAGACATACCAGCCAGGTCTGAAACTATGCTTCATCCCAAGGCCTAAAAGGCTGAAAAGGGCCCATAGTGCCTGAAAAAAGAAGCCCATTAATACCTTTAGATATTCATACCCTTGTCGTGGAAAGCTAGCACCACTTTTACCTGTCAATCAGTACATAACTCCCTCAGCCCTCATCCCACCAACTGTGTAAGTCCTCAAGACAAAGGACTTGGGGCTTGGCAGGGTTGGTGCTCTTGGCTCACTAATCACCCAGCCTCAGGCCACCTGTCCTCTGGCCACATGTGCACTTGCCATTACAACCTTTGGGCAACTTGCTTTCCCCTTCCTTACTCTGTTTCACCCTGACCCTATGACTTTCAGCCCCCCACCCCCACCTTAGCTAGGCCAGTTCTCTTCCATGAGAACGGATCACCAACAAAGCCTGCTTGCATGCTAGTAGACTTGCTGATCTCTAATTCTTTACTGCATTGGTCTGAAGAACTGAGATTCTGGAAGTTTCTCCCATAAGAGTCTGATCAAGGTAGCATAAAATACATAAAACAGAATGAAGTCACTCATGTCAACCAAGATCGCCACCAGTCAGCCATGATACTTTGGTTCAATAGGAAAACTATGTAAGTCATGCAAGACACATCTGGCAAGGAGACACACCCAAGATATCTACAGATGTGATCAGAATAGCCATGTCTGCAGAGTGGGATCACCCACAGATAGGCTCCTGAGGAAATTCCCCACTTGCCATTGGGGTGCCAAGACACTTATCAAAGGACCCAGAAGGGCAGAGTGCACCACTCTCAAGGTGTAACTGAGGTGGGTTCCAGACCACAGCTGAGATGACCTAGCTCCACAAACCAGGGTGCTGCTCCATACCACACTGATCTCCCTTGGCACTGGCTACCAGAGGCTTTGCCCTGCTACCTACCTGGCTCCAGAGATACTTCCTTGCAAGATGCTGACAACTCCCTTGCCCACGGAGCTGTTTCCCTGACCTGCAGGCTGAGACTCTGGGACTTGGGTTCATTAGCCCCCATTGATTGCTATGTATGTGTGTGCATGTGTGCAATATTTCTCTTATATTGTTAGAGTGAGAGTAGGATGTTAATGTATGTTGAAGTTCTACTTTGAGTGAACCTACATTCAATAAAAGCTGAGTGAATAGCATGGTTACTGTGTGTGACTCTCATCTATTCCTTGGTGCCAGGCTGCTCAGCACTCAGCTAGCCAAGCAGTTGCCTGGCTCACCTACAGGAAAGACTGTATCACAAAAACACACTTGTGACAGGGGGGCACAAATATTCAGTTCATATTAGGTATTGCAGTATTTCCTTATCTCTTACATGTTTGCCTGTCCACTGGGGTTTGGCTAAGTCAGATTGGACTTGCTGGGCTTGCCTCCAAGGGATAGGTTGGTTTCGGCTTTGTGCCATATGTCTCTCACCCTTCTAGGGTCAGGGTTAAACTTAGACACCTTCTGATGATGATGAAAATCAGGAGCTCAGGAAAGCAAGCTCAACCATGTGGGGACATTGACATTTCTCTTTGGATCACTTCTGATGATAACCACTGACCAAAGAAACTCAAGTCTGCAGAGGCGTCCACCTGTCCAGTGGGGAGATCCGGGGTGGAGGAGAAAGGGCATGCATTGTGAAGCATGATCGTATCTGTGACATTTATCTTCTTCAGGAAGTGTCTATAGACTACTCCAATTTTTCCTCTCTCTAAAGTTAGAATCTGCACATTTTTTTGTCTGGAAGATTTTTATGTGTGTACAGAATTGAAAACACTGTACTCTGTTGTAGTGTGTCTGTGTATTTCATTCTAGGGGCCATCAGGAGTATATTATTTTTCCTGTGTACATAGGAATCAGTACAGTCAACAAATATTTATTAGATGACTGAACCGTAAGATGTGTGCAACTAATATTTCATGGTGCTTTATATTTTCAGAAATATTAATAAATATTTTATTGTTTCCTTAAATCCTACTACCTCATAGGTTTAAAAAGAGGATTAATTGACATGTAGTTCTCAAAACATTGTAAACACACAATAAACATTACTTGTTCTTATTACTAGTAACACTATTGCATTTAAATTTGGTAGTCTAAACCTGAACTTTGTGTCACTGTTTATATAAATTACCACTCAAACAGAGAAAAAATACTATAAAATATCATTTATGTGTAAAATCTAAAAAAATAAAACAAATAAACAAATAAAACAGCAGAAACAGACTCATAGATACAAAGAACAGAATGATGATGATTGCTAGAAGGGAGAGATAAAGGAGTTCAGTAAAAACAATGAGGAGGAATAAGAGATACAAATCACCAGTTATAAAAAAAAAATAAGGCCCTGACCAGTGTAGCTCAGTTGGTTGGGCATCGTCATGCAAAGCCAAAGGTCGCTGGCTGAATTCCCAGTTGGAGCACACGCCTGGGTTGCGGGTTTGGTCTTGGTAGGGGCACATATGAGATTCAACTGATCAATGTTTCTCTCTTACTTTGATGTTTCTCTCCCTCTGTTTCTCCCTCCCTCCCCCTCTCTCTAAACATAAATAAATGAAATCTTAAATAAATTAATTAAAAAATAAGTCACAGGGTTTACAGCCTAAGGAAAATAGTATTATCAGAATAACTTTGCATAGTGACAGAAGATAACCAGACTTATTTTGATCACATTTTAAAAAATATTAACATTGAGTCACAATGTTGAACACCTGAATCCAATATAATATGGTATTTCAACTTCACTGTGATAAAATGAATAAATAATGTATCACTGCTATATGTATTATACTTATTAATGTACACATTATATCTATTGAAATGAGGCAGAAACAGAAAAAGACAAAAATTATACTAGATTTGAAATGTTTGTACTGTTCCCCATACAATATGGTATAATTCTAGTTTGCTGAGGATATAATTTTTTTTCGGTAAAGGAAACAAATTGATTATATGCACATCATTAGCAACACTCTTATAGCATAATTGTGGATATGATGTGCAACTAGAAAGTTCTGTAGAGGCAGTGAAATGGGGTTTTGTGCTGCCCCAGTGGGGGATGCTCAAAGCAAATGATGATTATTCCTACTTGTCCCCTGTGGTGTGCCAAAGGGAGGATGATGCTGAGTGATGAGCTGGGCTGCTGATGGAACAAGCTTGGGGATGGCGTCACCAAGTACAAAGCTGACACACTGTTAACTTGTGCCTTGGTGAGACTTGGGAAATAGTTCTTGGCTAGGGTGAATAGATTTTATAAAGGCTGCCTGAAGTTTGTTTTTGTTTATTATTTTTGTTTTGTTTTGTTTTGTTTTGTTTTGTTTTACCTTAAGCTGGTTTCCCTGTTTAGGATATGCCCAAGTCAAGATAGTTCGAGGGAAATAGAGTTCAAGCAGACTGCAGTATGCTTGAGAAGAAAGAGGTAAGAGTTTTAGATCATCAGACTGCAGAAAATTCAGGAAAACATGCTTTATAAGGAGGAGCAACAAAGTCTGTATAAATCCATCTTGACTCTTACCTGCTTCCAGAAATGCACGTGGCAGGTAATGAATAAAAAAATAAATAAATAAATAAATAAATAAAAAACTGAAAGCAGCAGCTAGGAGACGAAAGAGTTGAGCGCAATTAGCATCTGTTGTCCATTGCTTGAGATCTTGCTAAACCCCTCAAACTTCCAGAAAGGAAGAGCTGTAATGTAGGAGGAGGGGCATCAGAGGACTGTGTATTAAACTGTAGGACAGAAGAAATTGTGGTGTAGTCATTGGCTTTGAAACCAGACTTACCTCAAATCCTAACTTACTACCTGTGCCACCTTGGGCTAGTTACTTAACATTCTGTGTTTTAGTTTCTTTGTCTATGAACGGGGACAAATAACAATAGTGTCTACTTCATAAAGGCATTGGGAATGCTTTGTAATTTAATGAATATAAAGCTCTAATAATAGCATCACAATAAGGTGAGCCATCTGTAAATGTTATTAATTTTATCATAATAGAGCACCCTACTTATGATGATTAATACAATTCTGGTTAGATAATACTAATAAGAAGGAATTCCACCAATGATTGCAACTATAGTGTGTTGACCTTCAATGTTTCCCTATGTCGTCTATCACTCCCAAGGTGTCTTTAATGCTGTGTGTCTTCTTTCAGATTACAGGGACAACTGGGGTAGATTTAGTCTTCCATACTTTTCCCAACTCACATTGATGCTTGTCATTTCTTTAATAGAAAATAGCACTTTTTAATATTTCATGTAAAATTAAGACCAAGTGACTTAAACCTAAGTTATTGTCACCAGGCTCAAAAGCTTCACAACATTAAACAAGTGATATTAGTTGTATCTCAGTTTCTTTATTTGCACTCATAATACAAACTCAAACAACTTATTTCTAAAAGGGGATGAGATGGATGTGGTAGCTCATTATCATTAATTCCTGGTTCCATTTCTCTTTCCTTTTATCCTGGAAAAAGTTGCTGGATTGCTGTTGATATTTATATACAAATAAGCTATGCCAGATTCTTCCTGAAGACCAAATGTTTTACTCAAAGTAGACAGCATAGGTACTAACTTCCTAAAGGGAAAAGGAGAAGTGCCTTGTGAAATGGAAACAGACAAGCCATACATGAACCTGCTATAGTGGACAGAATGGTTTACGAGAATGGACCCTGGATTCAGTGGATTGGGATCCTAGTCCCTGCCCTACAGCTGTATAGACCAGGGCAATTTATTTAAACCTCTTATACAGTTTCCTTTATCTGTAAAGTAACGATAACATGATTGCCTGCTTACAGAGTTTTGTATAAAGTAGATAACTCAGTGAGTATAAACTGCTTAGCAAAGAATCTGGCACGTGGTACATACTCAGCCTTTCTTTGCTATTATTAACAATGCACGTACCTTTCCAGGTCTGTGTACACAGCCAGGCTGCATGAAGGGGCCAAATGGTGAATCCACAAAGGGAATCATAGACCATATGTTTCTCTGGCGCTCTCTAGAGAAAGAATTCCCAATTAGCCATCTGAGTTTCTCGTCTGAACTTAACCTTCACAAAACTTCCAGTACAATTAGAAATATTTTTTTCCTGTTTCAATTACAGTTGACATTCAATATTATTTGATACTAGTTTTGTGTGTACAGCATAGTGGTTAGACATTTGTATAATTTTCAAGTGACCTCCCTGATACATCTAGTATCCACCAGGCACCATACAAAGTTATTACAATATTATTATTATATTCCCTTTGCTGTATTTTATATCCCTATAACTATTTTGTGATTAGTAATTTGAACTCCTTAACCTTTTCATCTTTTTCACTTGGTCCCCCAACCCTCTTTCATCTGGCAACTATCAATTTGTTCTCTGTATCTATGAGTCTGTTTCTATTTCGTTTGTTTTGTTCTTTGTATTTACATATAAATAAAATCCTGTGGTATTTTTGTTTTACTGTCAAGCTTATTTCACTTAGCATAATAACCTCTAGTTTCATCCATATTGGTGCAAATAGTAAGATTTCATTCTTTTTTATGGCCAAGTAATATTCCATTGTACATATGCACCACATGTTCTTTATCTACTTGTCTATTGATGGGCACTCTGGATGCTTCCGTATCTTGAGTATTGTAAGTAACATTGTAATAAACACAAGGGTGCATATACATAAAGAAATACAAAACATTTTGTTAACAGATAAAATAAAACATGAATCTGTGTTCTAGACCTTCTCTCTTACAAGTATGTAAGTAAATGCTACTGGAATGCATAAATGTGTGTATGACCAGGAGGTTCACAATTCTCTTGCATTCTAACAATAGTGTAAATTTGTAAAGCACGCAAGTCACATCCTGTAGACTTGAAACCCCCTTTCCATGCAAGCCTAGCATGTGTCACTGTTGCTGTAGTATTTACAGAATTAGTTCTGTGGCAGCAGAAAGCTAACACCTACTTAGCACTTATATGAGGCACATTAGTCTCCATATTTTGCATGCTTAACTCATTTAATTTTTTAGCAACTCTATGAAGCAGGTACTGTCATTGCTCCCCTTTTACAGGTTAGAAAAACTAAACCATAGACAGGTTAAGAAACTCAAGGTTGAAAACTGGGATTATGAGTGTGAGGTATTGAGTTTCAGAGACGAAGTGCTCACAACTAAATCAGAGAGATCACTATTGGAGAGGAAATAGGATCGTAAGTTTTAGGTATGTTTATTTTTTAAATATATTTTATTGATTATGCTATTACAGTTGTCCCATTTTTCTTCCCTTTATTCCCCTCCACCCTGCACCCCTCTTCCAGCAGCATTCCTCCTCCTTAGTTCATATCCATGGGTCACACATATAAGTTCTTTGGCTTCTCTATTTCCTATACTATTCATAACCTCCCTCTGTCTATTTTGTTCCTACCTTTATGCTTCTTATTCCCTGTAACTTCCCCCCATTCTTAGCCTCTTTAGTTATGTTTAAATCACATCTTGAAAGTGGAGAAATTATTAATAATTATAAATATATTGAGTAAAATAGCTGATAAATAGTGAGTGCACTAACTTAATATAGAAACAATCAATTAGAAAATAGAATAAAATGACCACATTTCAACAACAGCAAGAGGAACCAAATTAAATACCTTTGAATATATGGGGATTCAGAAAACACGTGAATGAAATGTAGGACTCCACTGAGGTACATAAAAGGAAACATGAATGAATGGAAGGCCATATCTTGTTACTGGATGGGAAGAGTCAGAATTGTTAAAATGATATTTCTTTCTAAACTAATCAACAAACTTAATGTGATGCAATAAAAAAGAAAATAATTATATTTCTATTTCTGAAACTAGATGATTTGATTTGTTAAAAAACAAAGTTCAATTGAGCAAATTTCAAGACCAAATTGGCTTTATTTGATGATTTATGAGTCAGGCAGCATCCCATCCAAAAAACAGAGAAGAGCTTGGAGGAGCAATAAACGTGGAGGCTTTTATGGGCAGAAAGTAGGGAGAGGCAGGGAGAGCAGATTGTTTCAGGCAAGGTCACCTTCCCTCAGGGGATGAAAGGTGGATTACCTCACAAGTGCTTACCAGGAAATTCCAGAATGATCGGTTAAGATTACATTCCCGGGAGAGGCTGCAAACGCATTTAGGTTAGGTGTAAAGTCTCAGTTTGCGGACCTGGGCTCAGCAGCGGTGACTCCATTTTGGACCTGTTTTCTCTCTCTCTCTCTCTTTTAGTTTAACGGATTCTACCTAATGTTCCTATGGAAATAATCTCTATATGACACTAATATTTTAGAGTTTGGAGGGGAAATAGTGAGAAAAGTTAAGCCTATTAATTATCAAAATGTGAGGTAAAACTCCAGCAGTTAGAATAATTTTGTATAGCAGGATTAGAGACAGAATTTAAATTTCCAAAACATTTCAAAATAAGTGTGACCAGTGGAGAAATGAATAAATAACATTGAAACAAGGAGCTACTATTGGAGTAGGGAGGATGTTAAATAAACAAATATAAATTAATTAAGTGTTAGAATCCCAATATCTTGTTTTCTTTCTTTCTTTCTTTCTTTCTTTCTTTCTTTCTTTCTTTCTTTCTTTCTCACATGAGAAAAAATATTCAGATAAATAAAGTAGCTAAAAATTAAAGAATTAAACATTAAAAGAGTTAAGAGAAAAATGGAATAAGTATTAAAATATTGATGGGAAAGGATATTCTAACCACAAGGACCAAAATGCATGAAAATGCATGTTGATTACATAAAAATATAAAATATTCTGCATATCCAGAAACATATAAGTCAAACACAAACATTAATGGGAGAAATTATTGACAACCTATATGAGTCTTTTAGTCAGCTCAGGCTACCAGAACAAAATATTATCATGTAAGGGGTGTTAAACAACTGAAATTCATTTTCCACTGTTCTGGAGGCTAGAAAGTTCAAGATGAAGGTGGCAGCCAATTTAGATCCTGGTGAGAGCTCTCTTCCTGGCTTATAGGAGGCTGCTTTCTCACTATTTCCCCCCCATCAAGCCCTTTCCTAGGCACATGCACTTGGAGAGGAAGAGAGAAGGAGAGACAGAGAGAAAACTGAAAAGTGTTTGGTATCTCTTCTTATAAAAGCACAAATCCACCCTCATGAGCTTGTCACAACCAAATTATTTCCCAAGGGGCCCCGTGTCCTATCACTTTGGGGGTTAGGACTTCAACGTATTAATTTTGAGGGGACAGAATTTTAGCTATAACAATGTTTGTTTCCTTTAATATCTGTTGAAAATAAGTTTTCAGCAGTCCTAGATAAAATGTACTAAAGACCTCAAATGCGAATTCTTTGAGGAAAAATGAAAATGTCATAAAAATATGTTAAAGGATGTTAAAAGAACCCAAGCCTCTCTGTGGGAGACAGAGAGATTGCAGCCTCAGTGTAGGTCAAACCTTCCATGATGTTCAATTTCAAATTCAAGCCCAGGTCTATTGATTTCAATTTTCATATGATATACCTGATTTCAAGACAATAATGAAACATCATGATCATAACAGCTCAGTTATTTTATCATTTCTCAATTACCACATCACAGTCACCTCAAAACCAAGTCACTTTTCACAATTCTGTGTGTTGGCTGATCTTAGATGGGCAATCATTGTACTGGTCCTTTCCAAGCGCAACTGGGGCCCCAGGGACTAGGATGGTCTCCTTACTTGTCTGCATTGTTGTGGGCTTTGTTTGGGCTTCTCCAGCCACACCATCTCATTACTGAGTGCCCTAATGTGGGCTTCATCACGTGTGGCTGAACATGTGAGCTTTAGGAGGGGATATACCAATGCACAGAGAAGCCTCTGCTTGTGACATGTGTGTTGAATTTCCACTGGCCAATCTGTTTCAGAAGGTCAAATCTAGAGGCAGCGTGAGAGAGCAGTAGGGAGAGAGTGGACAGTGCAAGGCATGCTTCCTTGGGAGGCTTCAGTGGAAACCCCATCACACCACTATAGATGGAAGCCATGCATCAGATGGGGTTCAAAATAGATAGCCTAGGACTAGAGTCAGCAGTCTATGGCCTGTTTTGATAAGTAAAGTTTTATTGGAACTGTGAAACATAGCCACACCCATTTATTTAAGTATTTGTCATCTCTGCAGGTGTTGTGCTGGAACAGCAGAGTCGAGCAGCTGTAACAGAAGCCATCGGCTCCCAAAGCCTAATGTATTTATTATCTGGCTCTTTACAGAGAAAGCTTGCAGACCTGGGAGCCCGGAAGGTGGTCTTCCAGCTCCGTATCACATGGTGTCACACCAGATTTCACACGTGAGTAATCCGTCCCTTCTCAACACCCTGCCCAGCCTCCTTTTTTTTCCCAAATACCATAACTCATTCTTGTTTCATTCACAAGCACAACTGTTTTTAAATGTTACTACATCTTTATTTTGCTAGGCTTTAATCTTAAAGTGGTGCTCAATTTAAGTTATAATCACTGCCGCCGGGCTTGGTGGATCCCGAAATCGCTGTACAACAGAGATGCTCACAGGTGTTCCCCAAGGTGGCTGCGACCGCCTGTCCTCGATGTGAATGGGAGTGTTAACTTTGGAGCCACAGACAAGCACAATGACAGAGCGCTTTGTTCGGAGATTCGTTTCGATATTTTGCATTAAGCTGCCTCTAAATGGCAATAAGGCTTCCACAAATTAATTACTTTCTTTCAATTTTGCTCTGGGTCCTAGTAGACAAGATGCATTTAGAGGAGAGATTCTGAAATGTTCCAAGATACTGACAGGCTCCCTGGGCTTTCCTGGAGTGCTCTGTGGACGAGGCAGTGACGGGAAACCATAAAAATGCAAAAGGCATTTGTCTCTTTATGACAACGGTTTACTCTGGCATCCTACTACATATTAAATCATCAGCTCAATAAAGCACACGGAGCCTCACTCCACTACAATTACGATTTAGTAAGAATTAATGTCTGTAGCTGCATAATTTTGCCTTACTCTTTTACCTAAATGCATTCTTCTATTTTAAACCATCTTTTGGCTGGTGCTATTCCTACTGTTCATTCTTCCAGAATGCTCTTTCCTTTCTGAGCCACTTGGTAATAAGCAAGGCCTGCCTAGCACTGTTCTTCTCTGAATGCATTTCCGTTGTCCACACAGTTACCTGTCGAAAAGGCAGCCTAGGATCATGCCCCTGATCTGCTATTTATTTCCATTTACTTGGGCACATTAGTCTCCTGGATCCTTGCTTTTCTATGTATAAATTAGGAAAATACTAGCCATCTTTTAAAGCTGTGGAGACAAAAAAAAATATATTCAAAGTAACAAAAACAGCAAAACATGGCTTTTACACAGAGCTATGGCAGATAAGGAAAGGTGGGTGTCTAGCTTCCTCTTGTCTTATTTTTTGAATTTCATAGTATTTTCCCATGTGCCTACTTTGTGCGTATCTTCTTTCATACTATACTTATCTGACACAACTTTGTCCATGTCCTTAGACTGTGGAAATCATAAAAGACAAAGGATGATCATTTAATTGAGTCTTCTCATAATTGTCACCTTAGCAGGTGAGCTATATTGTAGGTACTGAACCATTTATGGAGGTAAGAAAGGTAGGAAGAATGGGGAAAGAGGGAGAGAGGAAGGGAAGGAGAAGGAAGGATTGTGTGGACTCCGGGAGAGGGAATTTGTGGATTATTAATGCTGCTGCACAGAAAATTGTGCCTCTGTTGAAACAGAACTGCAGTTGGCAAAGGAAACTCTAGACTAATCAATATTTTAAAGTGGATGAATAATTCTGAAGAAACTTTTAAATGACTTCCCAACCTTCCTAAAATTCTAAGACTTAATCATCTATTTTAAAAACTTTCTTCTCCTGCCATAGTTCAGTGCTTTAAAAAATAATATATGGTGGGATGATAGAATAAATATTCAACCAATTGGCAGCTGAGAGGGAAAAGCCATTCTTATTCAGGGAAGAGGCTGCAGCAAAGCCGAGGATGGTGTACCTGCCTTTCAAAATGCAATGTGTTCTCTTTGAATTCCCACCTTTCCCTCTATTTCAACAGCCCTTCCATTTTGATCCACCCACAAAGGCTTACTGAGCAGTGGTGAGTCAGGACTACTCAAAACGTTGACACCAGGTCTCTTCTCTTGGCTGGGCCTATTGTGTCTCCAGTTTAACTTCTGCTGTGAGTGTGAACACAGAGTTGTAATCATTTATTATCTTGGCCCAGTTTCACTACCTGTAAGTGAAGTTGTGTTTGGCTCATAGTACCTCAGTTTCTGCTGCTCAGCTGAATTCTTTCTGTTGCTTCACCGCTATTTGGCCCATGTCTCCCATCCCTTCTTCTGAAGTCTTTCACCATTTGGGCACCCACCACGCCCAACCAGGCATGACCACCACCACCATGGCTGTGCAAATGTGTTATTGCTAAATTCTCTCAACCTGGTCTTCTTGCTGGGCTCAGGCCTCAATCTAGAATCTCGAATCTCAGCCTCATAACAGTCACTCTGGACTTGACTTAGTGTTGATATGGTGACCATTTTTCCAAACTGGGGCATCTTTAAAAGTAAAATGAATAATGATTTTGTCAGGAAAATGTGTGTAAAACAAATCTATCTGGAAAAAGCTAATGGATCTGCCATGTATTTCCCACCTAGTCTATTTTCTGGCTGGTCAGATACTATATATTCCAGTGCTTAGACATTTACACAATGGGGAACCTCCACACTCCAGCAATTTGTAATGTGTACCAAACAGATCCCAGTTAAGAAATCAGGATCACCCTGGCTCGTGAGGCTCAGTGGGTTGGGCACCAGCCTGTGAACTGAAAAGTTGCAAGTTCAATTCCCAGTTGGAACACATGCCTGGGTTTCAGGCCAGGTTCCCCAGGTGCAGGTGATGTGTTTCTTGCAGACTGATGTCTCTCTCTCTCTCTCTCTTTCTTTCCTCCTTCCTTCTCCTCTCTCTAAAAGTAAATAAATAAAATATTTTTAAAAATAAAGCAGAATCTGTACTAATTTCAAACAGAGGGAATTGAATGCAGGCAATTATTTTTAACTAGATTTGTTGGGGTGACATTGGTTGATTAAAAATATAGGTGTCCAGTGTACAATTCTGTTGCGTCATCTGTGTACTGCACTGCGTGCCCATCGCTCAGTGTCAGATCATCTTCTGTCATCATATTTTTGATCCCCTTTAAGCTTTACTATCCTTCCCATGCCTCTTCCTTCTGGTAACCACCATACTGTTGTCTGTGTCTGTGAGTTTTTGTTTGTTCTTTTTTATTGTTTGTTCATTTGCTGCTTTCAGTTTTAGATTCCACATATGAGTGAAGTCATATTGTTCTCAACCTTTTTCTCCCTCACAAGTCACCGTAAGAGCCAGCAACCCCTCTCCTGGGTATCTACTGCAAAAACTTAAAAAACATTTATTTGCAAAGATATATGCACCCTTATGTTCATTACAGCATTATTAATGGTGACCAGGACATGGAAATGACTGAAGTGTCCTTTGAAAGATGATTGGATAGAGAAGATGGTACACATACAACATGGAATACTACTCAGCCACAAGAAAAGATGAAATAATGCCATATGTGAAAACATGGATGAATTTTGAGAATATCATGCTAAGCAAAAGCAGGGAACTAGATACCTGCATGCTAGAATTGCTGAGGGATACACAGGGTGGTGAGACAGCCTAAAAATTAGGAAGAAGTTACCCCCTCTCAGGATAGAGGTATGAGAGTGAATGTTACCAGAGCTCAGTACTCATGGGTTTGCCTACTGAGTGGGTGTTAAAATTTCAGAAGATAGAGGTACTTCCAGAGAGGGCATCAGGCGACAAAAGAAAGACAAAAGATACTCTGACTTCTCCCTTCTTCCATCTTCCAGTCTTCTGCCTGTGTTTCCACTGGGTGGTCCAGGATTCCAGCTTCCAAAGGAGTCTGTGAAAAATTCAAGTGTTGAGATCAGCTTGGTCATAAAGAGCAGAGCAGGGTTAATAACAAATCTCAGAACAAGCAGGTGACTGTCACCAAATGACTTAATCAAATCTCCATATATGCACAATTCTTCTATAGATTTTATCACTAATACATATAAAAAACAACCCTTTGTTTTGCATTGACCTTCATACTGACCATATAAGTGTCTACTTGAAACTAATGCATTTGAGTCAATTTGCTTAGAAACATTACAGCAGAAGAACTAGTTAGGTGCATCCAGTGCATTGCAATGTGAAATATTACAGAATCTGAAGGCTAAAGAGAACAACAGTAATGATGGGGACAAATCATTGAGTGAATGCTTCTACCAAGGCAGCATCATCCAGTGTGACTGAATACCTCTGAGAGGTTCTCTGCGGAGAATATTGATCCAGCTGTCAGGAAGCACTCACCTTGGATTGCCTCCAGCTCTTCACTGGAGACTATCCGAGGAGACCAACTACAATAATGCCACCATCAGGGAAATGTGTAATATCTGCCGTAACAAGACATTGGCATATTCGAAGTCTTGGAAAGTTTTGTTTTAAGGGTGCACATATGGTGACATATGTTAAGTTCATTGACTTTGGACTCAGAGAAGCCTGGCTTTGTGACCCAATTTTCACTAACTAGCAATTTGACCTTGGGAAAATTTTAGACTTAACTCTCCTCCAATTCTCTCATTTTAAAAATCAGGTTGTTATTCTGACCTACCATAGGAGATTGTTAAAATTATTTACTGAAATAATGTTTAGAGATGGCCCACCACATAGTCAGGTTTATAAGTGTGCACTATTATTACTATTATTAAAATCATTTTTAGTCATTCTTCTATTAATAGATTATCCCAAAATCTACTGAAAGTGCTGCTTATACCAAATCCATAAAGGTGGAAAAGCAGCTCACAAAAGATATAAAAAACAGACATCCAGACATCTGAGTAAGCTAAAAAAACACACACACAAAAAGAAGTATTAGATTTAAAAGTGATCAAAAATATTCAAAATCACTCCATAGTTTGGATTATAGAAAGAAATGAGGTAAAAAATGTGAAACACATTAAAGAAAAAGAAGACCAAAGATATTATAACTTTGGTCCCTCATGCCATTTTCTGTTATCAGAACTGGTATTATTATTTCAATCTTTGTTTTCTCCTTTAACATCTTTTAAAATTTTTTTGTTAATATGTAATGAAATTTTTTGTCCTATGTACTCACCAAATTATCTCCTTCTTTAGCTAATCTCTACGACTATCTCTATAACTGTGCTATAGTCCTGAAATAGCAGTGACATTGACCTTTTACTTCATGTGGACAGGGCAGGGGAGAAAACTGGGGCTCATTTCTCATGACTTCCCTTGTCCGCACTTCCCTCAAATAGTCTGTTCTTTTATGCACATGACTTATAAATATCAGTAAGAACCACTATGACTTGTTTTCAGAGAGAGTCATGGAAACTTACTTGAAATAACTTTAAAATGTCCCATCCTCCTAGCCAAATGTACATGTTACAAGATTGAACAAAACTGGATTCATAGGAATGTATGTGTATGTGTGTGTGTGTATATATATATTTATATATATATATATATATCCCATTTGTGTAACAGAAAAATAAAACCACTAGCAAACTGTAGACTAACACAATGAGCACTGAATAGCTATCTTGAAAATTTGTACTTTAGTCTCTGCTTTTCCACTTACTACATGATCTTTGACAAGTAGGTCTGTACCTCCAGGACTCCAACTCTGTTCAATCTTGTATAGAATTAGAGACTTAGACTAGAAAATCTCTGAAGTTTTCTTTCTCTCTCTCTCTCTCTCTCTCTCTCTCTCTCTATATATATATATATATATATATATATATATACACATCTGTATTAATACCGATATATTATATATTCTAGAGGCAAATCTATAGTAAAATTTTTCTTGCTTTGTTTAGTTTTTAAACTTTTAATGACAATAATACATAACTTGTGTAATTTAACATATCCAGTTTTTTGAATTTCAATTCTGATAATGGTAGAGTAGCTTTCATCAAAATAAATTACTTAACACACATCAACGATCAATTCTAGAGAAACATTTAAAAAGCTATTTTAAAACAGTAGAGACAGCACACAGGTAGACGGAAGCAGGAGTGAAGTCACACACTGGAAGAAAAGCACACTCACTGACACACATATTCCTGCAGCGTTCACTCCAAGAGCATTTCTGAGCTGCAATGGTGAAGGGTGACAAGAAACCAAGCACAGGTAGTACACAGTGTGATTGATTGTCCAGGAAGGAGGTAAGAAGTGACAGAGTGAAAATTGGATGGGAGTAAATTCCAGAAACAAAGGAGCCACATCGGGGTAATCCCAGCATCTTACATAGGAGAATCTCCGCAGATCTCGGCTGAGCACAGAACTGTGCAAGCCTGGAGAGATCCGGTGGCTTATGATGGTTGGAAGCCAGAGAAACCCGAGAAGGAGGCTCAGTGACTGCCTACTAAAGTGGTGACAGTGTGAAATTTCAGTCTCTCTCAGTGAGAGGGGCCCAGGAAACACCTTGGGCTTTCCACTGACTTGCCTGAACAACATAGAAATTCAACCTTCCACAAGTTCAAGTTGATCATCTTGTGATTTTACTGATCTGTATAACATACAAACACTTCAGAGCAAGATAGTATAATTAATAGTCAATCAAGTGTATTCCCACAATGTCTAGTACACATAAAAATTAGATAAATGAGGAAGAAGAAAAATGGGACATATTACCAAGGAAAAAGGATGGACTATTGAGATACACAACAGTTTTGATGTATTCAAGCAAGGGAGAAATGTTATGGGCTTCCTGGTTTGGGGCTGGATGAGAGGAGAGTGAGTGTAATAAAAAATAAGCAACACAAGGGATTCCTATGGTGATGGAAGGGTTTTGCATATGGACTGTGTATATTAGTAGAAACAAATGTACTACTCCAGAGGGGTATGCTTATAATGGGGGAGGTTTGCATGTATGCAGGCAGTGGATATATGGGAAATCTGTATGTTGGTGTGTGTGTATGATTTAGCTTATAAAAGGAAGGTAATTAGGACACACGGTACCATACAACACAGATGAAACATGAGGATATGATGCTAAGTGAAATAAGCCAGTCACAATAATACATCTACTGTATGATTCCTTTTATATGAGATGTCTGAACTAATCAAATTGATAGAAACAAAAAGTACATTGGTAGTGTCCAGAGGCTAGGAGGAATAGGAAATAAGGAACTGCTTAATAATCTGTATAATATGTATAGCATATTGGATTTGTAAGGAGAAAAATTCTGAAGATTGATTACACAATAATATGAATATACCTAAAGTATTGAGCTGTACACTTGAAAATGATGAAGATGGTAAATTTGATATGTATTTTATCACAATTTAAAGATACATTAAAGCACACAATAGAATAAAATCAGGCTAGGATAAGATATTGACAGTGTATTTCTTTCAAAGGACTTCTATTGACTTCCTTTGGATTATATAGAGAAATGATACACATTTTTTAAAAGAAAACTAATAAAAAATGGTCAAACATGCTCAAAATGCACTTCACCAAAAGGAATATAGGAATGCCCAATAAGCACATGAAAATGTGCTCAACATAATTCATCAACAGAAAAAATGCAAATTAAAACCAAAATAAGATACTATTTCACACCTACTAGAATGCTGGCAAGGACATGGAGCAAATTTTATTTTACTCATACTGATTTAAGGCCCACTCAGAGAAATAGCATGCTGTTTTTTGTTCTAAATTTGGAAGATGGAAATTTAATCTGATGGAAATCTTTTGTCAGGTTAAAGCATCAACTCACTGCGGTTCTCTACCTTCACTCTGGCAGCATTTCCAAGGGTGAATTGATATCACCCTCTCCTCCTTGCCTGCAGCTTTGATCATGAACTGTTCCTGCACCACTGTCTGGGAAAGCCAGCAGCCTCCCTTTCCATTGGTTTTTCTGTTGCTTTGCCCTGGGGTGCCCTCAGGATGAATGAGGAAGCTTTATTTGGTCATCATCCTGGATTTGGATGTGTTACTGTGAACTCAGCTAAGTAAAGGTAGGGCATGAGATCTATTTATCTGTGTGCCAGATACTCAAATAGGGACCAAATGCACATTCAGTTGGTTTTATCACACGTTTATGAGGTGGGTATTTTTACCGAGTGTCAGAGAGGTTTAAATGCTTTCCCTGAGCCCATCGAGCTAGTCGAGGGCCAGGATGAAATTTTAGCCTAGTTGGGAGAGTGAGGGAGGCTTGGTCCAGACCCCTAATTTTTTGAGAAATTATTACGAGATATAATTCACACGCCATCATAGTTCCCTTTGAAAGTGTATAGCACAGTGACCTTTAATCATAAAGATGTACAACCATCACCACTATCTGATATCAAATCATTTTTGTTGCCACAAAAAGAAATCTCATGCCCATTAATAGGCACTCTTCATTACTCTCTCTCTAACCCTTGACAATCATTAATCTACTTTCTGTTGCTATTTTCACAAGAATGCACATTCCATGAAGAAATATCTGACCTTATCTTGTGGTGTTACTCCTCCCTACAGCCTGCACAGGGGAGGTGCTGGATGGGTGGTTGTTGAACGAATAATTGAACTGCTGACTGATGTTAGCAGACTAGTGAAATAGAGACCTCTAGAACTGAGACTGCTTGGAGCAGGAGGTAGTAGGAAGGTAAGGATATGCCACAGTGATTTGTGGAACATCTTTTTCTTAATTACCAACTAAGACAGAATTGATTTATACTCTATTTTTTTACTGATTTTTGAAGTATAGCTAACAAAGAAAAATTGTATGTATTTAAGGAGTATCCCAATGTGTTTCGATAGAGGAATACCTTAAATGATGATTACCACAATCAAGCTACTTAAAGTAGCCATCCCCCTACATGGTTACCATTAGTGGTATATGTGTGCATGTGTGTGTATAAAGATGGTAAAAAGAGAAGTTAGTGAATCAAGTTTTAATTAGTTTAGGCTAGTCTACATGTAAATGGCATCTTTACTGTATCTTTACTAATTAATGCCCTTGCTTTGAGGTGGATTAGATGTGGGCAGAACAAATATAACATTATTCATTTGAGGCACACAGGATAACTTCTACCCTGCCCTTAATTTTCTTATACCAAGGGACAAGAAACTGTCACTTATTTTTTTAGTATTAAAGGGAGAGTCAGGAAATGGATTATGATAATAGTATGACCAAACATAGAATTTCTTTTATTGTTTTTCATGGTAATCTATAAGGGTCATCTTACAATATTGATTTAGATATTTTCAATCTTAATTAAAATATGTCAACTATTACTCACTAAAATATTAATAATTAGCTAGAATTTTAAAGTTAAACATTATTTTAAAAAGAAAAAGAAATCGGAGACAGGATGCTCTCAATTCCCAGACCAAGAGAAGTAATGTCACACTTGAATGCGGTCAAGAAGGTGAGTTGGGTCAGTGTTCCTGAGGGAGGTAAACATTAAATAAAGCCCAGAAATATTGGCAGGCTATAGACAACCCAAAGAAATGATTGTGAAGAACAGCCTTTCTTGAAGAACACAAGACTTGCTTAACCCAACATCTGAAAACTCCCACACTGGCATGATCTGCAGTGGAGTTGAAGGTAAGATTGTTCTTACAGTATTAAAATTGAGAAAGCATGTCTTTCTTGGTCCACTGAACATATAGGAAAACATTGTTAAAACTGTATTATGACCAGGCTGTGAAAGTGCATTGCCTTCTAGTTCCAAGAGGGCTTCGAATTTTATTCTTTTTCAATTTGCTTTCTTGGGGTAGTTAGGTGCTATGGAATACATTTTCAGTACTATAATACCAAGGAAGCATTTCTGAAAATACATTTGCTTATCACTTGTGAATGAGATGGAAAATCAAACCAATTCAGGCTGCTTTTGTGGACATGTCTCACCATCAGTATCCAGTGATGAGACAAAATGACTGAAGATTTAAGACAAGAAACACTAAGAGAAAAAGGCCTTGATGCAAAACTAAAATGCATGCTTTCAATAAATCTGAGGTACAGGGTCTGGGGCCAGCCATGATGCTAACTCCCATAGGATTAGAGATACTGTGCTGGTGGAGGTGGTCTGGCCATGTCAAGGCCACCTGTGAACTAGAACCACCTGGGAAAGGAAGGGGCTTTACACCGGGGTCTGCACATATTCTCTTCCTGGACACTTGGATTCTCGGGTGGAAATGATGGACACTTTCTCCTCTCAAAATAATGTTAGAGCTGTGTAAATACTGGACATAGAAAAGTTGCTGAAGATGAGTTCAAGTATAACTATTGAACCAATTAACGTAAAACCAATTTGCACAATAGAGGGTAAAATGCAAACATTTGTTAATGTACTAACTAACAGCATCTAGTGGCAGGTGTTATAAATAACATGAGCTCAATAGGAATAAGTATAAAAACCTTGCGACATCTGTAAAATTTGTATAATATGATCTGAATCTGTCTTTAAATTCTATCGGTAGCAGAGCACTGTGGAAGTTGTCTAAGTTCATAATAATAATAGAACAAGCCAAATTTCAATTAGAAGTTAATGGAAACAAAGATTTTTTTTTTTTTCATTCAAAGTCACAAACCCTGTGTGGTCTGTAAAACCCAAGTTAAGAACCCTTACACAGTGGTACTCAACCTTAACACCAGAATAACTGGGGAGTTAAAAACAGCGGTGCTGGAGGCTTCTGCCCCAAAATTCTAATTGTGTTAGTCTGGGTTTCAGCCTTGACAAAGAGATTATGGGAATTTATTGATGTGCATGAGTGCATGTGTTTGTAAAGGTTCTTTGTGCTTCTGGAAGAAAACACCATTTTGGATATTATTTGTGAAATAAACATCTAGTTGTATCATTTTCTGCATTCTTAAAACAACACTGTCTTCTCACAGCACTGCCCTTCACAGTTCTTTAACACAGCAGCAGCCTTGTATTACTTGTCGTGTTAGCCGGTTCAAAGTGAAGTAACTGTTTCCACTGTTTCAGAAGACAAAATGCTGTTAGAACTTTTATGCCCTTTAAATATCTGTTGAATTAAGATGTAATTAATTCCTAAAATGACTTTCTAAGGGGATTTTCTGGTGGGATTTTAAGGTTTTAATTGTAACTTAAATATTCAGCTGGGAAATAATTTTCTCTGCTTCTGTGAGATTTTCATATCATTGCAACCATCTTACATTGCTAAATGGCTTCTGCACGCTATTGTTGAAATAATGTTAACCCACAAATTTGGTTAATCAGTATGTGTGGCAAAGGCGATGATGAGGAGCCTGAAGAGTGTTCTGAGGGCAGAGAGATGGGCCATCCAGAGTCCAGGGAGGGAGAGTTGGAAGCTGAGACCTGGAGGAAATGCAAGAGTTAGCAGAGAGCTGGGAAATAGGCGGGTTTTGGTTGAGGAGAAGAGCATTATAGACAGAGGGGGGAGATAATTCATAAAACCAGAGGTGAGAAAGAGCAAAGCTCCTTCGAAGTGAGATGACCTGGAGTATCCGAGGTTCAGATTTTAGAATGGGAGCAGTTGGCCAGCACCCTAAGGAAGCTTAGACTTGGTTCTAAGAAACCGAAGAAGGCATTGAAGATTTAGGTGGGGCAGATATAGTCACAGATTTGTAAATATACAGGAACACACACTGAGTGTAATAAGAAAAACACATTGGAAGGAAACCCAGCAAGATTGTAATCTGCATAGCTTTAACTACCTGAATACGCCAAAGATAGCAAAATGCATTTCTGCAGTCCAGCCTTTTCTCCACCAAAGTTAGTTACCTGCTTCACCTGCGTGTCCAATGCCTCAAATGTAATATATCCACAACCCAACTGTTAAAGTTTCCTCCAAACCTGTTCCAACTAAATCTTTTCCATTTTCATTATGGCAGCTATAACCTTTCTTTCTTTTTTTCTCTCTCTTTTTTTTTTTTTTGTAGTTATAGCTAACAACTTGGAGTCATCAATAATCCATCTTTTTCACTTACATGACACATCCATTATATCAGAAAAGCCTGTATTCTTTACTTTCAAAGTACATTCAGGCTCTGATGACTTCTTACCACCTCCAAGCTGCCGTCCACCTTCCCATGCCAGGATAGTTACAGAAGCTTTCTGACTGGTCTCCCTGCTCCATCTTTATCCACGCTGCATCTGTCTTCAGCATGACACCAACCAACAGTACTCTAAAACATTAATGTTATCATGTCATTCCTCCGTCAAGCCCTGTGATGACTCCATAGGTCACCGCGTTAAAGTCAACAGTGTTTTGACATCTAAGAGTTCTCAGTACCATTATTTGCACAGCTGTGACTTCTCAGCTTCATTGCTTTCCCTTCTCCCCCATTTCCTCTCTCCTTCCAGCACGAGTCTCCTAAGGTTTGAAGGAACATGGACACTCTTCTTTAGGACCTGTAACTGGTTACTTAGCTATTCTCTGTCTAGAACACTCTGTCTGTAATTTAACTCTATTTCCCCCTTTAAGTTTGTCAGATATTTTCTACTCACTAAATCCTATTTTGACCACCTTTCTCTGTGTTCTCTGTAACATCTGGCAATTTCTATGTCACTCTTAAATAACTTAGTATACCTACTGTTTATCACTCCTTATCACCACCAGAATATGAGCCCACAAGGGCAGAAGGACTCATCTATTTTGTTCCTTGATATACACCTATCATTTTAAATAGTGCTTGGAACATAATTGTCACTCTACAGATATCTGGGATTAATAAATGGAAAAGGTGAGAGAAGACAATGTTTGACATAGAGAATGGTAAATAGGCAGAAGTGATGTGGCACAGGCTTTGGAAACAGGGTAAGTGGGCTTTTACAATGCACTGTGTGGGTTGAGGAAATAGATGGCTTTCAGGTTTCTGGGTCAATGAAGGGCTTAGTAGAAGACAGCATTTATGGAGAGATAGAATTCCAGAGCACAAGCAGTTAAGACTGTAAAGAAGATGATTCCAGCAGTATTAGAAAAGTTCAGATAGCTATTCCTACAAGGCACCCAAGATCAGATGTGCAGAAATGGGTTTTCATGCAAATATCAATGGAAGGAACAAATAATGGAGCCCAGCTGTCATGGAGTAGGTAGTAGATGTACCAATGAAATGATGGAGATTGAAGCCAGTGAAGGAGAAAGGGTGCACAGTGGATAATAGAGTACCCAGAACATAACTGTTGACAGAGGCAGAGAATCACCAATTTAGGGGAGAACCATAAGCAAGAAATGTTTAAGTGGCAAAGTAAATAAAGGTAAAATTACTATGAGAATAAATTGAAAGATATCAGACAGTAAGTAAAAAATTCTCAGCATTATAGATGCTGAGTGAAGAATGGGCTTGAAGGAAGAGTTACTGGTCAAATGCTGTGGACCTATCAAGTAAGGCAAAGTCAGAGAATTTTCCAATAATTTTAGCAACAAGGGGGAGAGCATAAATACATAAAAGATATATTTGAGAAAGTACCAAAAATACTTTATTTAAATAAGGTTTCACTCTGAAGAGGAGAGAGGTAATGCAATGGATGGAGAGAAATTAGAACTTGAAGGAAAGTTTTATTTATATGATGGAGATTTCAGTATGTTTGAATAGGATGAGATAGAACAAGTAGAAAGATGCTATTGAAGGATCTAGAGACAAATCATTCTAAACATGATGAAATGAGTTCCGAGGAATGTGAAACATGAAAATGTGGAATGAACATTTACAGAAGACACTGTTTCCTCCTTGATGGAAAGAAGAGAGTGACAAGGAGTTTGTTTGGCAGGTGTGCTAGCCGGCAGATGAGAGGAGTCCTTTTGAAAATGATGGAAGATTTATTGGAGTTGAAAATGGTGGATGATGAAGAGGACAGTTGGAGGGCTCCATGAAAGAACTGAGGATCCAGGTGAATTTGTACACGTTAACAATTTCATCTCAAGCAAACCCATCATTGCTCATCAGTCTCCAGGTACAGGGGCCTGAAATCCTCCACTGTGGAAGTGCCTTCCCAAGTCAACACTTTGGCCAAGACTTTCCCCCTGCCTAAGATAATTTAGACTATTCTACCTAAATTAGGTGTCTAAATTAGGTGGTGTTCTTTATCATACCATTTTTCTTTACTACCTTCACATGTCTAACAGTTTTTAATAATTTTTTACTTTATGTCTGTCTTTCACAGAAGCTGAATTACCATGATGAAAATGTACATGGTATTTAATTTTATTATTTTCTTTCACTTTTTTGCCATTTTTACTCCGATGTCTAGCAGAGTGGCAGGCATGATGTAGGTGATCATGTGTTTCCTGATCAGTTGAATAAATTGGGTTTACGGAGACACTGGTCCAGCCTAGCTGACTCTAAAAAGTGTGATTATATGAGAAATAAAAGTGGAAATGTAATACTTAATTTTAGACTTATAAAATTAAAACTAAATAAAATCAAAGGTCATCGAAGTTAAAAATAGGAAATAAAATTTTTAAACTGATACTATATAAATCAAAAATGCAGTCAATTTTCTTCTTTAGTTACCTGTAATGAATTAGACACAGTGTTGACTACTGGGTTCCAAGAAAGTAAAACAAGATACCTTCAGAAAATAAGAAATAAGAAGATGAAACAGCAGGTGAGGTAGAGTTGTGAATAGCATTGTCAAATAAAATGTGTAATTCTGTGCTGTTTAAAATTTAAAAGTCCCAATGAAAAAGTTCCTTTTATGCTCAGAAGGTATAAATTCCTCTAATTGTCTCAATAACAAGTAGAAAATCTGAATAGACAAATAAATATGAAAGAATTTGTAAACGTTTTCAAATATTTTCTTCTTAAAAATGCTCCAAGGGACTCTCAAGCAAAGCAAAGAAGTGAATACAATTGATTTTGTCTAGGTCTTTTTTCCCCCAGTTGCTCATTGAAATAAATAATGGGTTATAAAGATAGTCAGAAACCTGCATCAGGACTGTAAATCTGTAAATAATCCTATTTGTATTCTTAGACTTGGATTTTTGAAAGTATAATGAAGAGGGAGTGTGAGCGAATAAAGGGCTTGTCCCAAAACCTCCAATTGTAATAAGATCAGGGTGCTGGCAATAAGAATAGATCACACGAGAGACTTACTGTACCTGGGATTAACACTAGAGGGAGGAATGACAGACTGGGAAGTAGCAGGAGGCATATTTCGATGGCATTAACTGTACGGAGAAGAGGCTGGAGTGCTGGAGCCATATTGGTCATGAGTTTGCAGTGGGACTTGTTCACCGATTCTAATGGGCATGAGCAGCCTTACTGCAACCTGGCCTCAAGCAAAGACATCTTCTTTGCTTGCTGGTAATGAGGTCATACAAGGCAAATGGTAAAGGCACACCAGGCAAGTGGTAGAGGCATACCAGTTCCTGGCTGATCCACCAAACAGACTAAATAGATACATACGTACATACTTGAGCAAAAGGTCTAAAGTCTGTGTTTCAACTTGCCCTGACTCCTCAATCTACCTTTATTCCCAGACTTTACAACCGGTTAAGTGAAATATTTGAAAAGAACACTGAATTTCTTCATGACTTTTCTTCTTACATTATTATTTAAGATTTAGATATAAGAACATTATTTGTGAGAATTTATTTGATTATTAGTATTAGAAACACAATGATAAATATATTAATAGAAAGATGGTATCTGTGGTATATAAGTCAAAAAAGCATGGACAGATTGGTTTTAGTAGCAAACCTAGAATGGGGTGCAGAGGAGATGATGGGAGCCCAAATAACAGCACCCGGACTCCCCAGGTGTCCTTCACCTCTGTGCATCATTGTTACTGGTAGATGGCTTGTCCAAAGTCTGGGGAAATCTCCACCATTGGCCAAAATGACTGCAGGTGGAGTTTCTTAGACCAAGAGCATGAAAGACTAGCAAGAGAATTAGACAGAGTAAAAAGCCCTCCTCCACTGCTCTGGTACCAAATTGGGGGTGGGACCAGGGGAAGGCAAGCACATGCTCCATAGAAGTCAAGATAGCACCAGGGGAGGGGCTGGACCAAAAAGGTCTGTGAGTCTAGCCTGGGGAAAGAAGGGAGTGCTTGGGAGGTGAACTCACCCAAAGCACATGAAAACACTAAGTCCATCCTACACTCAAAGCTAATAAAATCCCAGGGGAACAAAGAGAGTTTCTCTGGCTTGTGGCTTGCTTGCTTGTGACCTGCACTCACTTGGTAAATTCACCTGTTCTCTCCATGGACCAGCAGTCCTATGGCTCATGGTTTCCAGGAGGGAGGGAGCCTTTCTGACTCTCTGTTACCGACCTGGTGATGCATTTGCCAGTGCGTTTGCACACCGTTTCCTGGGAGCACATGGCCTTGTGGCTTTAGCAGCTGTGTAGCCCATGGCCATCAGGGCTCCAGACACCAGCTCCAGGAGGAAGCCTGAAATAAGCAGAAGCTGAGAACAAGCTTTGCTTCCTGAATGTGGACTATGACAGCTTTGCAGTCACCTACAGGCTCCAACAGACTGTCCTTTAGGTTGGAGCTGGAACTCTGGATACTGGCTTTTGTCTTGGTCTTACAGAGGAGAAGACCTTTGAGACAGGAGTAGCCTTTCTATCAGGTCGTGCAGCACCTGAATTAAACTTCTTCCCTTTTACACCAGCAATGGCCCTGCAAGTTCCGCTTTTGTAGTGACAGGAAGGCGGGCCTCCACTTCTTTTTGTTTGGTTACATCGTTATCTGTGTTTTCTTAGTGGGCTGTCTTTTGTTTTCTGCCGACGGATTTCTCCATTTGGCTGGGAAAATGACCTCAAGAAACCCAAACTTATGGGGGTTTTTTAGATTTTATTTATTTTATCTTTAGAGGGGAAGGAAAGGAGAGAGGGAGAGAAATATCAATATGTGGTTGCCTCTCGTGTGTCCCCTGCTGGGAACTGGCCTGCAACCCAGGCATGTGCCCTGACTGGGAATTGAACTGTGATCTTTTGGTTCACAGGCCCGTGCTCAATCCACTGAACTACACCAGCCAGGGTCCAAACTTATGGTTTTTTAAAAATCTTATAATGGTTCCTTGCATTCACCTGCAATGTATTATAGATCCATTCCTTAACAAGTTACTCTAGGTGAGAGGACGGTGCATTTTTACATGGGTAAGTTTGGATCCAGTTCCAACCATGTGGCAGAGGCAAAGGAATAGGTGTGAGTTCATGTTTCCCTCATGATGCAGAATGAGGTCTCTCCCAGAAAGAAGAATAGTGAGGGGTAGAGAAAAATATACATCTCTCCTATCAACATTCTATTATTGTTGGCCTAACCCAACTATTATTTAAAGTAAGTGTAAATATAGATGTGCAAAAGATAACAGAGAAGAAAAACATGTGCACATGTATTAAATACATGATTATAAGAGCAATTATATTCCCCTAAAATGAATGTTTTGAAAAAACAAATTAGAAAAATACTATAGAAAATTTCTAATTAAGCAGGATGTAAACATCATAGTCTTTTTGAAAGTAATTTTCAATTTAGATGATCTTGTAAGCCTGCACTCACCCCTACCACTTACAAGTTCTACACAGAGTAGGACACCAAGTTAAGCTAAGCCACTCACCATATTCTGCAGCAAGATTACAGGGACAGGTGATAACTCAGTGGTTACCTGAGAAGGGAGCCAGCCCAGATCCTCTGTACAGAGGTTCGGAGAACTTGGAGGGTACTGTGTCAATGAGAAAGAGCAATATTCCAAGCACTTAAACATATTCATAATCCACATGCCATCTTGGAGAAGAGAAGAGAAAATGGTTAGGAACTGGAAAGATTGCTAATTTTACTCAAAGGACCAGTAATTATAAATCATACTGTATATATAGATTGGACTAAATTAGGTGATTTTATTTCCTTTATCACCAGCAGTTGAAAGCTCAGGAAGACATTCAGATTTGTTGCAGAATATGAAGAAACTATATTTTCTGTACTCATCTGTGTTATAACATGAGAATACCTTAGTCTATTTTATTTATCCATGAAACTGAAAGAAATAATTTTAAAAATGCATAGTAGAAATTAGAAAATATTACATGGAAAGGAAACCATTTTGTCCAAATGACTTGAAATTATAATTGCTCAGTACATAACAGATTGAGTAGATAAAAATAGCAAATAGTAAAAAAAACTCACAGTTCTAAAGCAGCATGAGACAAATAAAAATCAAGAAAAAATACAAACATGGATCTGAGCCAGAATATAGATTATGAAAAATTTATTCAAGAATAATGAAAGAGTACTCAAATATTAGGAGGGAGAAATGGAAAATGAATATAACAATAGACAAAAAAGGTGTGTGAAGTATAAGTGAATTCAAATCTATGCTAATAAATTTGAAAATCTCAAGAAAATGAATAATTTTTAAGATATTAATTATGTAAATTGACTCCAGAAAGTTGAAAAATTGAATAGATCAATGAATATGAGACATTTAAGACTGCCAAAAGTTACCTTAAAATATGTCTGTGTTAGGTAGTGTTTTACAGGTAAATATTTGTGAACAATCAAGTAAAAAATTATTTACATGCTACATAAATGGTCCCCAATTATAATGAAAAAGGGAAATCTTGCAAGTACATTTTAAAAACTAGCAAAATCATTGTACTTTAATAAAAAAGGTGAAATAAAAAACAAAACTTCACCCTATCCCCATTTATGACTTTAAATAGAGAAACTTAAATAAAAACTAGCAAAATGCAATTGGTATTACATTTTATTTTATTTTTTAATTTTTTTATTATATTTTCTTGATTATGCCATTACAGTTGTCCCATTTCTCTCCCATCACTCCCCTCCACCCTCCACAACCCCTCCTATCCACATTCCCCCCCTTAGTTCATGTCTGTGTGTCATAAGTTCTTTAGCTTCTACATTTCCCACACTATTCCTGCCCTCCCCCTGTCTATTTTCTACCCACCGTCTATGCTACTTTTTCTCTGTACCTTTTCCCCCTCTCTCCTCCTCCTGCTCCCGTTGTTAACCCTCCATGTGATCTCCATTTCTGTGTTTCTGTTCTGGTTCTATTGTTTGCTTAGTTTGCTTTTATTTTAGGTGTGGTTGTTAATATCTGTGAGTTTGCTGTCTTTTTACTGTCATATTGTTTATCTTCTTTTTCTTAGGTAAGTTCCTTTAACATTTCATATAATAAGGGCTTGGTGATGATGAACTCCTTTAACTTGACCTTATCTGAGAAGCACTTTATCTTCCCTTCCATTCTAAATGAAAGCTTTGCTGGATAGAGCAATCTTGGATGTAGGTCCTGGACTTTCACGACTTGGAGTACTTCTTTCCAGCCCCTTCTTTCCTGAAAGGTCTCTTTTGAGAAATCAGCTGACAGTCTGATGGGAACTCCTTTGTAGGTGACTGTCCCCTTATCACTTGCTGCTTCTTGAATCCTCTCCTTCATTTTAATATTCCCTTTGCCAGATTGGGGAAGTTCTCCTTCATTATTTGTTCAAATAAGTTTTCCAATTGTTGCTCTTCCTCTTCCCTTTCTGCTACCCCTATAATTCAGATGTTGGGACATTTAAAGATGTCCTGCAGGTTCCAAAGCCTCTCCTCATTTTTTTTTTTTTTTGAATTCTTGTTTCTTCCTTCTTTTCTGATTGGAGGTTTGTTTCTTCCTTCTGGTCCACTCCATTGATTTGAGTCCCAGTTTTCCTCCCATCACTATTGGTTCCCTGTGCATTTTCCTTCATTTCACTTATTGTAGCCTTCATTTGTTCATCTAATTTGTGAGCAAAATAAACCAATTTTGTGAGCATCCTGATCACCAGTGCTTTGAACTGTGCATCCAATAGATTGGCTATCTCTTGTCTCTTCGATGAATTGGCTCTGGGGCTTTGATCTGTTCTCCTGTTTCAGCCATTTTTGGTGTTTGTTTGTTTGTTTTTGGTCTGGTCGCAGCTGTTATGTAATGAGAGGTGGAGCTTTAGGTGTTCACCAAGGCAGGGCAGCCCAGTCAAAGGGTTGTGATGCTATATGTGGGGGTGGGGTCTCAGTGTGTTTAGGTTTTATTTCCCCGGCGCTAGGGCCCTGGGTTGCGAGTTCTGTCTCATTCCCTGTTTTCACCTGGATTATCTGTATGCATGAATGTGGGACCACCTGGTCAGCCAGCTGCCTTGTGCCCGGGGCCTGCTAGCTGCCGTCTGCAGGCTCAGGTCCACAAGCAGCTGCCTGTGTGCCTCGGTCTGCCAATCTCCTCTTCCTCCTGCTGCAACTCTGCCCCTCTTACTGGTCTGGATGAATGGTTGTTGGACCTCCATACAGTTCAATTTACTCTCAGTTCTGATTGTTTTCTTATTTTTAAACCCTTGTTGTCCTTAATTTTGATTGTGCAAGGAGGCACAGTGTGTTCATCTACGTCTCCATCTTGGCCGAAGTCTCTGGTATTACATTTTAAAAATGAAGTTCCAAACTCTAGCTTAGTGGGGCATACCAGGAACAGAGGTGTGTCCAACGTTAGGGATTTATTGACTTAGTATGTGATTTTACTTGGTCAAATTTAAAAATAAATCAAATAATCATTTAGAGATATTCTGAAATGAAATTTTGTAATATTATATATTCTATCCATAATCTGTAATAATGATCCATAATTTTAAAAAGTTAAGTGCTAAGAAATGTGATGCAAGCAAGATTTCTACATGTAGTGAAGACAGAAGAAAACAGTTGGAGTTCAGAATTTTAAGGCTTGAAATTAAATGCATGCACTTGAAAATCACAGACACGCTGTACAAATCCTAGTTCCAGTCCTGTGTCTTCACATCTGTGGGCTGTTACTAACCTTCTAGGAGACCAAATGCAGCCTTATCTCCTTCCTGGCACTGGGGTGCAAATCACTGGTGATTGTGCCTATGTGAACATAACTAGAAGATTGCATTTTAAATTTTGTAAGCTTTGTTGAAAGATATTTATAGCACTACGTTGATGAACTCGAGGCACATGTTCGAGTACCATGCAAATTTTTTGTTATTACTGTTGTTATTATGTCACAGGTTTTCTGACTATAATCCTGGGTCAAGAGTTAAGTGACCATACTTAGGCTTAATGACTTAATAATAATTTAGCTGAAATGGTAATAACCTTTCAAAATAAGTCACAGTGCTAGATAAAAAAATGCTGAGAGTGGGCTCAATTTAATTTTGAAATAAGGCAAGAACAATGTGGTAAAAAACCTTGTGTGGATAACTTCTAAGCAGCCTCATAATATTTTAGTTTTTATGCTGAGTGTTAGCATAGACCGTCTCTACTGAGCCTCATCACAACCCAATGGTTAGCCAAGGTGGGCTGAGGAAATTGAGACAAGGAGAAAGGAAGAGACTTCTCTGAGACAGCCAAGCTAGGAAGTGGCAGCATGGAAACTGGGACCAGGTCATCCATGCCCTGTCCAGCTCTAAGAAACACTTGGAGATGGGGTGCCCACTGATGGCCATACCATGGCACTACACTCCAGGAGTCAGGGCATCAGTATTGCACGTTAAGGGCACATAGGTGGTCATTGACTGTCCATAGGTGCAGAGTAAAACACCCAGACTTTGCTTCTTGTTTCATTCATTGTAACTTTTTCATAACACTGTGTAAAATGCAATTGCTTTCATTTCTCTCAACTACTTTAAACCTGGTGTAGGCTCCTGCTTGCCATGTTGGGTGTGTATAGAAAGAAGTCTTTATCCCTTTGGAATTCACCTACCAATGAGCCCATGAATTATACAGAGGTCAATACAAGAGCATATTGACTTTTGTCCAGAAAATAAGTGGCTTTAATGTTGTGACTTGTTTTCCCCCCAAAAATGTTCAAGTCATAATTAACACCTGGTGAATGTGGCCTTATTTGGGAAAAAAAAAGTGTCTTTGAAGATGTAATCAAGTTAAGATGAGGTCATACTAGAGTAGGGTGAGCTCCTAACCCAATGTGACTGGTGTCCCTGTATGGAGAGATGAAAAAAAAGTAACACAGAAACACACGGGGAGAACACCGTGTGATGTGGTGATGGGGACAAAGATTGGAGTGATAAGTGTACAAACCAAGGAACTTCAAGTACTTCCAGGAGCCACCTGAAGCAGATAGTAAAACACTGAACTGACTTTCTCCTTGAGTCTTAACAGATAGTGGCCCTGCTGACACCTTTATTTTGGAATTGTAGCCTCCAGGACTGTGAAAGAATAAATTTCTGCTGTTTAATCTACCCAGTTTGTAGAAATTTGTTGTGGCAGTCCTAGGGAACTGAAGCACTTGATGTTGAACAAACCCCACCTCCCATTTCATGATTGGGTTGCTTCCAGCTGTCACAAAATGTCACTACTATATTCTCACAAACTCAGCCCTCTAGGGACTCTGGTCTCTCTCAGTTGGTCCTCCACAGACACTCACTTCACACACTGCTTAGCTTGCCCCACAGTCCCCCTTGCTAGTGGCAGAAATGACATTACTTGGTGCTCAGCAATTTCAGCCTCACATACAAATATTTTCCTATAACTTGTGGGTAACCTGAGAGGGAGTTATGCCACTCTTCATCCAGAGAAAAGGATTCTCGACTACAGAACACCAGGACAGTCTGAGGAGGCCTCTACCTTCATAAGCAAGTTTTCCCATTCCTTGAAAGCTTTGAGTTGGTTACTAAATTCTTCCTTGTTGAAAAATACCACAGGCCAGAAGGTTGGGGGAGGAGGGGAAGAGGGCTGTTTATTTTTATTGGGGCTTTGTGGGTGGGATGATACCTTTCATTTCATAGCTGTGATTCAGCTTCCAGGACTAATGCAAAACATGAGCGAGCCACATCTTACCTTTCATTTACCCCAAATTCAATTTCATCTGATTCCCTTTCCACATAGGTTTAAGCAAGATTCTGGAAGCTATTCTAAAAATGGTGACTTTTATTGAGAGATGTGAAAAAAACAGACAGAGAGACATACATAGAAGGATGTTGAGCAGAAGAATGGCACCACTTCACTCATAGATTATGAAAATTATAAGGCACGTGGTCAATGCTTAGTGCCTTTTTATGGCCCAAGTGGATGCAGGAAAAAAGAAGTAAGGAAAGAAATATTCATAGATGGCCTGGTCTCTCCAGTCCCTTGCTTTTGTTTTGTTCTGTTGTGTTTTTCTTTTTGATTTTGTTTTTGTTTCGCTGCCTTCCCACTTACATGATAAGTTCAAATCCTTAGTATGCCGTTCAGGATTCTATCGACCCAGCTGACCTCCTAGCTCCATCCTCAGGCCTTTCTTCTCCACAGTCACACTCCAGTGACTCCCAACTGCACACATCTGTGGGCTCCTTCAGGGACTTGCTGTCTGCAGTGCATTTGCTCCCTTCTGGACGGTCTGTCTTCATCTCACTGACTTCTATTGATCATCAAGACTCACCTCAGATGACATCAACTCCTGAGGGCTTCTGTGCTCTTCAGCTACTTCCAAATTGTGCTACATGTAGCATGGAAGAGGAGAAAGATGATTACGATGTGGCCATTATCATGTTCTGTAGCACCTTTCAGAAGATCATGTGTTTTTATCAATGAGATTGACATTTTCCTTATGCTTATTAACACTTGCACTTCTCTTAAAATGTCTACACTTATTTTGCCTCCATTTTTTCTTTGATAGTGTACACTAATTTCTATTAACTCATATAAGTTGTTTATACCTTAGATATATTTACACATAATATTTCAACTAATCCTGGCTGGTGTAGCTCAGTGGATTGAGTGCAGGCTACAAACCAAGGGGTTGCTGGTTCAATTCCCAGTCAGGGCACATGCCTGGGTTGCAGGCCAGGTCCCCCATAGCGAGTATGTGAGAGGCAACCACACATTGGTGTTTCTCTCCCTCTGTTTTTCTTTCCCTTCCATTCTCTCTAAAAATAAATAAATAAAATCTTTAAAAGTATATATTTCAACTAGATTGCAAATATTGTTCAAGTTTCTGCTTTATCATTTCACATATTTATGAATTTTTTGCATTAAATTGATTTAGCTTTTGATGGTAGAGTGTTTATTTTTATTCAACATCTCATCACCTACTTGTGTCAAAATTTTAAAATTTGATTGGTTAGTATTATTTTTTAAGTTAATTTAATTGAGGTGACATTGATTAATAAGATTATATAGGTTTCAAGTGTATAATTCTGTGATACCTCATCTGTATTTTGCATTGTGCGATCACCACCCGAAGTCAAATCTTCTGTCACCGTATACAATGTCTGTTCAGAAAGTATTCGGTCAGGTAACATGAAAAATAAAGATGCTGAAGAAGATACAAGATACAAGAAATGTTGTACCATTCCATCATATTTTCCTGATTCTCATCAATGGTCTGAAATCTTTTCCCTTTCAGAAGTAATTTTAATTTTGGGAAAAGCCTGAAGTTACATAATGCCAAATCTGGGCCATAGGGGGCTGAGTCACCTGGATGATTTGAAGTTTCACCAAAAAACTCTGCATAAGACGTCACACGTGAGCAGGTGCATTGTTGTGACAAATCTTCCAATCACCAGCTCCCCATAGCTGCAGACTTCTGAATCATCTGAATAGTTTCTGTTGAGAAATGTCCAAGATTGATGCAAATATTTGATGTGGATTCATTGCTCTACTCACTCAGTCATTTTGAATGTGACTGCCACACAGTACACCTGCTCACTCAATGGCATTTGCCACCCCCACTGACTAGTACAGTGAAGTCATCACTGTTCACACATGTGTGTTCCAGTCCACTCTCCTTGGCTGCCAGGATACATAGATGCTGTGCAAACTCTTCTTGTTATATTAATGATGCCTGGGCTTTGACCCCCTTTCCCTTTACTGTGCCCCAATTCCCTTCCCTCTATTAACTGCCATACTGGTGCCTGTGTCTATGAGATTTTATTTGTTTTTCTTATTTGTTCATTTGTTACTTCCAGTTTTATGTCTCATTGGAAAAATTTAATGTGGTAAAATCTATGAGCATTTTCTTCCATAGTAAAAATCGCTTTTCACACTTTAAACTTCTTTTATTTTATTTTGCTTTTTTTGCATTAGGTTGTTAATCCATTCTTTATTCATGTTGGTATATGGTTTGGAGGGTATGATGATAATGTATAAGAATTTTAAAAAGTATTGTAGTCTTTATTTCACCAGCTGGGATAAAATGTCAGGGTTAAAAGCTGTTTCATCATAAAACTTTGTTTCTATTCTTCCAGTATCTAAAAAAGAACAAAAGATGTTGAAATGAGCAATCCCAGATGTCTCAGCAGCTTGTACCATTTCCATATATTTTGATTCCACCGTCCTATGTAGTCAAAATTAATGCTATGTGAGCAGACTTAATTTACCACTTTGATGCTGTAAAGGCCCATTTATAATTTCCATGAATAAATGCCATGAAGAATCTGTTCTTGAAATGGGGGGCCCCTGGAGGAGCAGCATCAGCCTCATTCAGAAAGTTCGCTGACCATAGGACTCATGGGCCCTACACAGAATTATGGAAACAGAATCTTTGCAATTTGAAATTGAGCTCTGAGTAAATGTAAATGCTAGGTTGCTCTAACCCTCACTCTGATTTTAGTAAAAAAGTAGTTTTTGCTTTGATTCTATTTCCAAAAAAGTCTAGCAATTATTCTGCCTTAATCCGCAAATAAGATGTGTCAGGGCTTGTGAGCCACATGCACCCTGGCATTTGGTCTTAACCACTGGACTGATTAGAGTGAAAATAGCTCCCACCAACCAGCTAGTGCCAGAGATGATGAGAAATATTTCTGAAGCAACTGTGGCAAATCTCCACCAAGCAGTATAAATGTGTTTCTTTCACTGCATCGAAGACAGTACTGAATGCAATGCCCCACAGACTTTTGAGGGATGACAACCTTATGGAAGGGACTCTGTCTTGCTTGGATATCTGTTATCAGGCAATCATTTTGCAATTTTACTTAAGTTTCATGCTTACCCATTATTTCCATCCTTTGTGGTATTTTATTTTTATTTTTGCAAATGAAGAGTGAGTCACTTGGCCATCCACAAACTAGCAAGTGTCAAAGCCAGAGCTCCAACCCGACATTTCTGGTCCCAAACCTAATGCACGCTGCCCAGTGCAGGTGCCAGGGTGCACCATATAGGCCAATTTTCAGATGTGTTAACAATCTGCCGTAAATCAGGTGTTAGGGAATCATGCAGAAGCCAACGCCTAAGAGAAAGCAGTGGATCCATCTGTAAGCAGTCGAGACTGAAGACTAACTTTGTTTATCTGGAGTATCTTAGATGCTCCCGAAAGGCAAGAGGCTGTGAAACCTTGTCTGCATCGTATGGTCCCAGTGACGCTTCTTTTGCTGTCCCCAGTTGCTGTTAATGAGACTCTCCACCCCTGTTCATTGTCATCACTTGCAGAAACTCCCAAGTGTTTCCCAAATAACGACTCAAACATTTTCACTTGCCAAGTTGGACTTATGAAAATAAGAACACAAAGCAATTTAATAATGTAATTAATAAAATCCATATGTAATGTTATAGTTTACAAAGAGCTTCCACATGTTACTTCTCCAGGCCCCACAGCAACCTGTTGAAGGCATTACTGCTCTCATCTATGTCTGTATTGCAGATAAAGAAATTGAAATGGAAAATGCTGGCATGACTCTTTCAAAGTCAATGAGGCAACCTACGATTGGATACTGTGATCCCCTCTTCGACAAAGCCTTCGCTCTGCGCAATTTCCCCTGCATTCTTTCGTTGCTGCGACAACTCACCAATTGCTCAATGGTGGAAGGGTTGCTCTTATCTTTTTGAGTAGGTGAGAGGCTGTGGTATTCATAGGAGGGTCTGAAAGGGAGAAATGCAGCCTAAGAAAGGTGATCACAGGGATGGAGAGCAAAAGGCAAGGTAGACAATCCTCGCACAGAGAGCTGCAGCCTGCAGCGGAGGCGGAACCGTTCCTGTGAGGCAGAGTTGTTCGGTGGAAATGACAGTAATCAGGACCAGCACATAAAATCATGGACACACACAGACTGGAGTCTCGGATAAGAAAGGAGGACATGGTTCCTGCGGCTGAATGAAAGAGAGGGATTCAAGGATGAGTCTCAGGGTAGTTTGATATATTTTTTCTGGTTTTAAAGAAATACATAATTTTAGTTCTCCAATTTATCTATGTAATTTTTTGCAACAATGGTAATCTTATTACTAGCTTAATTAATATTATTAATTCAATTAATAATAATTGAATTACTAAATTAATTTTATTATCTGTTTAATTAATATTAGAAAACTGAGCCCAACAAGCATCTGACAACTTTCAATCACTGTTGAAAAAAGACGTATTAATCATATAGTTCCCTTTAAGTTGTATGTATTTAACACAAAGTCAGTATCTTAATGTCTGTGAGATGTTGTGTGCTTTTTATTTCCCTTAGTCATATATTTCATAAACATCTACAAAACCTCTGCAAATTAGAAATTATGTTGGATTAAGAAAATGAAATCCTGTTAAGGATTTTGAAATATGTTTGTGTGTGTCTGTGTGTGTGTGTGTATATATATATATACACACATATACACACACACTCATCTGATTTTTTATTTTTTTATTTTTTATTTTTAATTAATTGAATGGGGGGGGTGACATTGGTTAATAAGATTATACAGATTCCAAGAGCACATCCCATGATACAGAGTCTGTACAATGCACTGTGCGCCCACCACCCAAAATCAGATCATCTCTGCCACCGTATATTTGGCCCCCTTAATGCTGCTGTCAGAATTCATCGAGCTGTTGTAATTTAATGAAAGTGAAATGAGATGATCATTTCATTGAAATTGGAACTGATGAATGAAAAAACACTCATCTGAAAACAATAGCCTAAAAGTGAATACACATAAAGCCTTTAGGAAAAGGTCCATCATGTAGCAAGTGGCCTGCACTCGGAGCTATCACTTGTGTTGTTGTCATGATTCTTACTATTAAAGTCTTTAGTTGTTGTTTTTACCCCCCTACACACCAAGCTGTAGCTACTACAGTCCACTTGTTCTTTTTTTTTTTTAATAAAATGTGGACCTATTTAAGGTATATATGATATTTTGAAATACATATGTGGTGAAATGCTTACTACAGTCGAGCTAATTAACATCTCTGTTTTCTCCCACCGTTGCCACCTGTGTGTGTGGGTGCTGAGAACACCTGGCATCTCTCTCTCCTAGCAAGTTCATGGTGTACAACACAGCATTGGTATCTGCAGTCATCATGCCGTACGTTATCCATTTTCCAGATCTATTTTGAATTCTGTTAAAAATGTATCCAAGCCATAAATTATTTAAATGTAGCTGTTGCTTCAATAATAATTACTCATGCTCTGACCCTTGTGGCTCAGTGGGCCAGGCGTCATCCCAGAAAGTGAAAGGGCCCTGGTTTGATTCCCTGTCAGAGCATATGCCTGGGCGGCAGGTTCAGTCCCCGGTCAGGGCATGTGTGAGAGGCAACCAATAAATGTTTCTCTCTCACATTGATGCTTCTTTCCCTCTCTTCACCACACTCTAAACATAAATACATAAAATCTTTAAAAAATAATTAGTCATGCTTGCACTGGAGTTTTATAACTTACTAGGGATATTCACCAGTATTATCTTTACTTATCCTCTCCATGAAAGCACGAAACCACTGCTACATTGGATGAGTGGAAATCAACACAGGTCAGGTGAATTTTATAAGGCGTCAAATATTACGTTAGAGAGCTGGGTGTGAATGTGTGTCCCTCCTTCTTATTAAACTCTAGTCCTTCTCTGGTGCTGTTATTAGACTGTCCCAGAACCTTAGCTCTGAAAGCTCTTGAACTACACTCTCTGCCTTTCCACTGAAGGAAAATTATCCTGGAGTTCAGTGGCTCTTTCTTCCTCCCCCACATCTTATATTATTGAATTTTTGTCATCATCCAGTGCCTCTCTCATTTCTGTGCTCCTTATTAAAAAATATAAAGGGATTGTTTTGTGGCTGTTTTGCTATTCTTATAGGTTTATATCACACTTTTCATTCTCAGTTTTAATTTATATTTAGTTTGCTTCATTGCTTACGTAATTTTGTGTTTGAAAACCCAATAAAATCAATACAGTGCCTGATGTGTTTAAAGATGTGCTGTTGGGAAATTCATTCATTCATTCATTCATTCAGCACATCACAAGGGTCCCAGCTGTAAGTGTGGCAATGAGGAGGAGGCAGCAGCACCTCAGACTCTTTTCTCAAGAATCTTGTCTATTGTAGAAGGCCAGGTTCCTGCTCCCAGGTAGCTGTAGTGCAAACTGCAGAGCCACCAGGCACCTGCCATGAGGTTTCTCCCAGCTGAGACACCAGGACACCGGGGTTGGTCAAGTGAGTGGTGGAAGCCCCACAGATATGCAATGGAGGGTGATATACCTCAGACAGAGGGAAAAGATCAGAAAGACAAGAGAGAAAGAATTGAACATAAACAGAATCCAAGGAATGCTCTGTTTATCAGGCACAGGAGAGCCAGGATGAGGGAAATGCCTGAAAAAGTAAGAATGGAACTAGATTTTGGAGGAAATTGAATGCTTTCCTAAGATATGGACATTCTGTCAACAATGGAGACCTGCCTTTTCTGAGCAAAATGATGTAATAATAATTACCCTCCCCCCAAATACATCCAATTTAAAACAGTTGTTTATCATCAAATAGGGTTTGGAGGGGCACAAATGGGACTCTGAATCCAAGATTCACTGTAGAGAACCAAGGTGTTTATTCTAACAAACACTTTTATTTCAGTGGTATAATAGGATATGGTAATACGAATACATAATTTTCAACCCTCTATAGCAACATAGACATAAGCTAACACTACTTGCATGAGGAAAAAAAGGTTTAAACAGAAGTTCTTTTTGTCTCTAAAGCAGTTTGTAGATGTACTAATTGTAAGACTGTTTCTTTGCATCCTGACTACTGCCTTGTTGCCTGTCCTCAGTCAGACCACGGGCTGCTCCAGAGCAGGAGTACATCGTAAAGCTCTTTGTTGCCACCCCGCACTAACCAGGTCTTTAGCAACTGGTACGAGCTCATTGAATATTGAAAACCTGTCACCACAATTCTGCTCTTTTCAAGCAGATTGACCCGCAACCCAAATCAGAGGGAGCTCTGAGCCAACCCGCCTCTCTTTAGATTACATTAAGGAAAGAGCATGGGCAATATAAGCTATCATATTTTAAAAGTTTGTGAAAAAATGGGTAAAAAGGGTAGTATATACCACTTGTGCATAACGTACACATGACTTCATACTTACTGTGTTCACATGTATTTTTCTATATTCTCCTTGAACACTATTTTATTCCACTTCACTTTTTTAACAGGGCTGCATATGTGTTCTGTCATTTGTTTTTTAACTTTTTCCATTAAATTTATTGGGGTGACATGGAAAACAGTATAAACGTTTCTCAAAAAAATTAAGACTAGAGCAACCGTATGACCCAGTGACCCCTCTTCTGGGTATCTACTTGCAAATTCTGAAAACACTTACTCCTAAAGATATACACAGCTTTCTGTTCATTACAGCATTGTTCACCGTGACCGAGGCATGGAAACAACGGAAGGGCCCCTGGACAGACGATTGCATAAAGGAGATGTGATACATGTATACAATGGAACACCAGTCAGCTCTTTTTAAGGCATCATTTTTTAAAAGCTATTTTAGGTTTGTAGCAAAATTGAGGGGATTAACCCCACCCCCCCACATTCATGCAGTACTCATTACCAACATCCCCTACCAGAATGGTGCAGGTGCCAAACTACATCGACACACCATCATCACCCAAAGTCTGTGGTTCACATTAGGGTTTGCTGCACTATAAATCTTCTGAGCTCCATCCTCCTAATCATCCCTCACCCCCAACCTTTGGCAACCACTGGTGTCCTCACCGTCTGCATAATTTCCCTCTGTTTACACGTCTGTGCATTCCAGGAGCCATCTAATCGTGGTGGAGTTCAAGGCTGATTGTATTTATTCTTTTCCACATTTTCCCAGTTTTGTACAACTGTAATTATACAATTTCATACTAGGAAAAGAGAATGCTGCAGAAAAAAATTGCACTATGATTTTTCTTGAGAGCCTCCATGGATTTTAGTGAATACAAAATATTTGAATAAGGAAAGGAAAACAGTAAAACAATAGGGTGAAAGTCACTTCCTTCCTACTGTGAATGGAGGTAACCCCAAAGGGCAGAAGGAACCACAGGGCCTTTCCTTGTTCAGTGTGGAAAGAAATGAAATGGGGTGAATATATATTTTCTATGGTTTTCAAAAGGGAGAGCCAGGAAAGGCAGAAAACAGATTGTCACAACTATACACTATGCATTGAAAATGGAGTGAAGGCAAGAGCATTTAAAGCCATTGTTTCCAGCCACCTCTTGGTGGAGGAAGGTAATTCTTGGTAATGAACATTCTCCCTGGAGGAGATAATCAAGTCATCAGGGGAAGATGGGGATTCAGACTCTGGGAAGTTTATGAGAAGTGCTTTAAAACTACGAAGTGTTCAATTTAGGGATGGAGGAAGCTAACTTGCCACTCACTTAATTACAAAAGTCACGCAACATGAACTTGGGCATTGTGGATAAGGTAGATCCAGGCAAGCGAAGAGATTGTCGACTGAGAGTTGAGATATGGAATACGTAATTAACATGTGGGAGGTGACAGCTGCTAATCAGAATTCCACTTGCTACAAGGTAAATAAAAGAATAATGCAATAATAAATATAAAAAATAAAATGTTAAATTGCTTTTTTGTCCTCAGCAAATGGAGAGCCATCTGAAGCAATATCTGCCTTTTATTCACTTTTTGATGTTTCTTGCTTATATAACTATTTCTTTATTTGGGTTTCTAAAGGATTGAGCAGCAGGGCTGTTAAAATTGCACACATTGTAATGCAATTGTTGAAAAATAGAAACAGTTTACAAAGTAAAAGACAATTTAACTGGTAAGAGGGGAAAACATCTTTCTAAACTAATGTTACAAGAAATGAAATTTGATGACTTTCACTCTTCAGTGATGGAGTTTGCAGATCAAATGAGCAGGCTGTGCTGAAATTCTAAAACCAAAGTCCCACTGATGTGAGGCTCACTCTAATTGGCTCTTTAAAGGGCTAGACAGAAAGAAATGGAATTTGAAGCATGTCATTAGGACTTAAGGACATCATAGACAATAAAGACCTTTTTTCTTCTTCCTTGAAGCAGTTGAAAATGCATGAATGCATTTAAGACATAGTGTTTCACTCAGGAGGCAGTCTAATAGGGTGAACTAACAGTGGGCTTTAGGTTCAGAAGGACTACAGTAGTTCAAATCCTGACCCTGGTGCTCACCAGCAGTATAACTACAGCAAGCTATATAACCTGTTTCAAGTTGTTCCCTAAATTTGCAAAAGAGGGATACTGAGAGGCCACTGGCAAGATGGTGAGGATTAAAGAAGACACACCATTTCTAAAACATAGTAGAGTTGATTCAAAAACTCCAAAGTCATTCAATAAATACTAATGCCCAGTTTTATTGGGAGACACTTAACATTTTTTATTCATGGATTATAGTTAGTTTAAAAAAGAGAAAGAAAGAAACTCATCTATACATTAAAAAAAGAAAAAAATTAGGCACTTTCTAATTAATTTGATCATCAATTTGGAATCAGTTCCCATATGGCAACTCTACACAAGTAAGAAGGCCGAGAACCCACTTAAAAGGTAAAAATCCAAGGATCAAGGGTTGTTGGTCTTGTGTCTTCTTATCTTTAAAACTTCCTGAGCATCAGGCAAGCACACATCTTATCCATCCTATGACATACCTTTTACTGTCCCAAAGATAGATACAGCCTACAATGAAATTCTTGCTATTTTTATCACCTAAGAGGTATTGTAATTTTAAAAAGATGACTAGTGGTAGAATTATTGGAAAAAAAAAAACCCACAAAGGACTATAATAAATAACATTTAAAAGAAACCCACATTCAGAAATCACCAATCTGCACTATTGTATATTTCTGTGAAGTTATTGTTTTCTATGCATATATATTTGTTTTAAATAATACAATGCCATTAGAAACATTTTTTTGATAGGTGACTTTTTTCTCTGCAATTATATTTTTTCTGAATAAGTATGTCTTCTCCCATGTGAGGGTTCTAATTGATACACCACTTTCCAAATAAAAATAAACAGCATCCAGACTTGTGAAGTCAGCCTTGCCTGAGTAGCTACACTTAGCCTTTGTAATTAGTCTCTCCCTCACACTGATTCCACATCTACTCAAGCCTATTATCTGTACAACTCTACTCTCGGGTTTCCTTATCCCAGGAAAAGATGCTCTGATCTGGCACAAACTTCAGTCTCCCTAGGAAAGGGCTTGGCAGGTACCAAACCCTTGCAATATTTTAATTCTACTGTAGGTAGTCCCCCACATAGGGAGAGAAGCCATCTTTAAAGCTATAGGTTGGCTTTATCTTCTGTCTCTGCAAATCATGCCCATTTCCTCTTAGAAAATTCATATAAATCTTCATTTATGACAACCACCTGAAGCATACCTGGCTATACTAGTGGTTCAATCAGGGCTAACTGTGCTCCTCAAAGGACATTTGGTAAGGTCTGAAAACATTTTCGGTTGCACAGCTGTGGGGGAACATTGCTACTGGCATCTAGTAGATAGAGGCTGAGGCTGCTGCTAAGCACCCTACAATGTACAAAACACCCCCACCCACCAGGATAAAAAATTATCTAGCCTGAGATGTCAATAGCGCCAAGGCTGAGAAATCCTGATATACAAACTAGTCTACCTTATTTGATTGTTTTATATATGTAGGTCTTCTGCTATAATTTCAATAAATGATAGAATAAATACATCCAGGGAATTAAGTACCCTCATTTTGGTATAATGAACTTTCCCAGAAAACCTCTTGGGACCTTAGATTAATTCTAACCTTTCTCGATGGTAACACAACCCTTTCTCCTGAGAACTGACCTGTTGGTTGGCAAGGTGAGAAAGAGCTTAATGTGGAGGTAGTGATAATATATCCTGCTTTGAGCAATGACCAGTGTACCAGTTATTCTATGTCTATTATCTCATTTATTCTTTTAAAAATGATTTCACTTATTTATTGCTAGATAGAGGGGAAGGGAGGCAGAAAGAGAGAAAGAGAAACATTAATGAAAGAGATAAATATTGATCAGTTGCCTCTCACATGAGCCCCAATGGGGGACTGAACCTACAACCCAGGTATGTGCCCTGAATGGAAATGGAATTGGTGACCTTTCACTTTGCAAGATGATGCCCAACCATCTGAGCCACACCAGTCAGGGCTTATTTAATTCTTAATCCAGAGAGGTAGGTGTTTCAGTTACTATTGCTATGCAAAAATTACACTAAAAATTTAGATGCTTAAAACAACCACTATATTTGACATAGAGTTCTGGGATTTCATAATTAAGGAAGGGATAATGTAGGGAAGGATCTTGGCTGAAGTCACACCAAGATCCTCAGGTGACTGCGGTCCATTGTTGGCATCTGCTGCAGTCACCTGAGGGCTCACACGGGTTGGCTGGCCAGAGGGCTCACCTGCATGGTTGGCAGTTGGTGCAGGCTGTCAGACCATTGCAGGTGTTTAACAGAGCACCCATGTGCTGCCCCTCCAAGATGTTGGCTTCAGGGTAATCAGACTTCTTATACAGGGGCCAGTTCTCTCATGTGTGTCTGACCAGAGGGACATTTCTGATCCTTCTGTGAGCTGGCCTCAGAAGTCAGGCAGCATAAGTGAGACACCAAAGTCACTCCAGATTGAAGGAGAGAAGATAAGGAAACTGCTTTTCAGTGAGATGAGGGTCAAAGAATCTTAAATGCACCGCAATAGTAGCATTACCTGCTTTACAGATGAAGAATTTAAAGAGAAGGACCAGACGTGGGGGGCTAACCTAACTCCCTGCCATGGGTACCAGATACAATCTCAGACTCACCACTTCCTGGCCTGGTGAGAGCAAAGGTGAGTAGGATAACACCACCTCAGCAGGAGACAAGCAGGTAGGATGCTCAAAGTTCTGCACCCCACAGCCTCTGAGAACTGCTTTCCTCTCTGTGTTTATCTGGTCGCTACCCCCAGACTTTGGCCAGAGCTCTCCATAAGCCTCCTTGTGCCCTAAGGTGACAAGAGCTTGCCTCTGAACTTCAGTTTGTTTATCAGAGATTCTCGAAAGTTAAATACCTCTTGCTAGTGTACCAACCCTGTCTATGTTGAGCCACTGACTGTGAGTGGCTGTACTCTGTATTCAAACTATAAAATTGTACAATTTAGTTTATATTTTTAGAAATATTTCTTTTGGACCATGGGATGTTGATAGATAAGTCCTGAGATCAGGAATTTTGTCCAAGCAGGTCTGAGAAATGCTGAGTATTTAAGGTGACATTTTCTACAGGGTTTCTCAGAGCTGCTGTGAATGTACTTACTGATGAATGTTGTGTGTAAGAGGAGTATGTGGTTCCACAACTTTTCAAAATTATCTGTGTGTGGAAACATTAATTGAACAGAGAGCCTCTTTACGTCTCACAAAGTATTTGTCCTCCCCAGGAATGTTGGTAGATATGGTTATGACTGATACCCCACAAGACTGGAGTCAGTCCTGGTTGAGAAGCACAACTGAATGACTTTGGGCAGATCCTGTCTCCTGAGACTTATTTCCTTTGTATCTAAAATGGGACAATAACTAGGATTATCCCAAAAATCTCCTGAGAGAATTCAAATATACCAGGTCTAGCACAAATAACTCCCCCTTTTAATTACAAAGTAATTTATTACAAAATCATAAGCATGTAATTCTATAACATAGCAATATCACACTGAAGCACACCCTATGACATTTTAGGTGAAATGTGCAAATTAAAACTATAAATTATTACATCCACATTATTACCCTACCAACCACACTTAAGCAGGCCTTACTTGTACTGGACTTTGCATATACAATTTTGGTGTATAGGAAAAAGGAAATATACTTCATTAAAAAAAAATTGTGGCTGAAGTTTTGGGGACATCTTGAGAGTGCTGTGGCTAAGAACCCAGCAATAGTCAGAGCCTAGTTGACAATAAGTCTTAGCTTCTTGTTTTTCTGAGAGAATTAATGTTAAGAAACAATTATAGATTTGAGCTTAAAGAATACTTTCCCTATCATTCCATTGCTAGATACTTCAAAGCGGAGTTCTGGAATCAGATCGATTTAGAGTGGATGGCTTAGGTTGAGAGATCAAGTTTGTCTTTGTACATGTCAATGGATGTCACTCACATGCCTCAGAGAAAATTTGAGGCCAACAAACTGAGATATAGTGGAAGGGAGAGCAAAAGAGATAAGCCCTGGAAGACTGGGGGCAAGATAAGGAGGGGTCACCAGTCCCAATCCGATTCTATTTTCCCACAACTCTGAGAGAGAAAGAGAGAGAGAGAATAATGAAAGAAAGAAGGTTGAAAAGACCCATTTTTTCAGTAAATGAGTGAGTTTTATTAGGCAAACTCTCACCCCAAGGGTGACTCTAAACATTAGATTTAAAAGGGGGAGACACAAATGAGAACCACAAAGTGAGTAGGACTTGAGTATCGAAGACCCTGGAGTGAAGAGAAGCACACAAAGGTGAGCCTCTCGTTCTCTGCACCATTTCCTCTGGAGATATTTGTCATTCCTTATGCTACAGGACTAGAGATTGACCAGAAAGTAAAGGCTCTGAGGGTTGGTTCACAAACTTGGGAATTTCCATGGTGCAATTCAAAACCAACTCCTATACACTGAAGGCAAGGAGAGAATAAAGGAAGAGGCAAACCACACCTGGAGGGTGGGTGGCAGGTTTCTGAAGCCAGGGAACATGTTACAACAGCTTGTTTTGGGTGGACACAAGCTGGGTAGCTCTCCACCAGATCTGCTATCAGAATCTTAAACATTTCAGTATGGCGGGGTATCAAACTCATTTTCACTGGGGGCCACATCAGCCTCGCGGTTACCTTCAAAGGGCCAAATATAATGTCAACTCTTTAACAGTTAAGGAGTAGTTACATTTATACAGTCCTAAAATTATTTCAGTCCTGGGCACAGTGGGAAGAGCTGATGTTCCAAGGTCGGGGAGGGGCAAGAAGCTTCTGATAGCCTGGGTCCAGTGCTTGGGTCCACTGGTGGTCATGTCTGCTCCATGGTCTCCTTCAACACTGAGCAGTAGGCATGGCAGCTGTGGGGCTAGAGAAGCAACATCTGAACTTCTTGGCTCTCAGGACAACCAGGGGTAAGGAGCCAAGATCCAAGAGGAGAGGAG
>PVKU01009804.1:0-58294 GCA_004027475.1 Anoura caudifer | reverse complement strand
TCCCTCTCTTGTGTGGTGCTCTGTGTCAGCGCTGCACCCCACCATGACTGTGACCGCCTGCCAGGGCTTGGGGTTTGTAGTTTCACTGATCGGGATTGCAGGCGTCATTGCTGCCACCTGCATGGACCAGTGGAGCACCCAGGATTTGTACAACAACCCAGTGACATCTGTATTCAACTACCAAGGACTGTGGCGCTCCTGTGTCCGAGAGAGCTCTGGTTTCACTGAGTGCCGAGGCTACTTCACCCTGCTGGGGCTGCCAGGTAAGGGCTGGTAACTGGCAGACTGGGGAGGGACACTGGGCCTCTGCCTGAGGCACCACAGAGGGCCTGCTGGGGAAGGAGGAGAAACAGCCCCCACCACCAGGGTAAGAACAGGCCCACAGGAACCCTCGGGAGAAGAGCTTTCTGGAGCTGTCAGAATTCCCATTCCCCCAACTGGATGGTGCCCAATTCTTCGTAAGGGGCCTGATTTTAAAATAACTTCTATGTGAGCCATGGCATTGAGTCTCAATCACCCACAGTAATAAGACTCAGGAGGCCCAGACTTTAGCCACTTCCTTTTTCAGCCCTAAGATTTCTCTTCCTGAATTGAGGATTGTAAATCCACCTCCAGGCCCCCTCATGCCTGGGTCCAGCTTCCAGCAAAGCCTAAGCACATAGCAGCAGCAGAAATGGGGTAGAGAAAAAGAACCAAGTGCTGTGTCTCTCTTTGGTAAGCTAGACAGAGTCCTCCTCTGTGGCTCCTGGCTCCTGACCTCCAGAAAATATTGGCCACATGGAACAGGACCCAGGGCACCCCCTGCATAGAAGCCTCTGTGGCAAGTGAACTCTGCCAGGTGGGCAAAGATGTGCGGACTGGGACGTCCACCTCCCCAGACTGGTGTACTAGCCACACAAGGATTGTGTGCTTGTTTGCTTAGTAGACTAGTCATTTTTACTTGAAGAAAAACTCAAGTCTCAAAAGTATAAAATGTTGAAAGTGTCTTTCACTCAGGTAACAGAGTAAGGCAAAGTATAAACTTGTCATTTTTATTTTTTAGTTCTTTGTTCCTTCCATACATATATATCAAGGTCTTGAGAGGGACATTGATCTAAGGTGGTGCCACAAGGAGGATTAGAAGTAGAAAGTCGGGCTTTCCCCTCCAGACACTCGCCATTTGACTGTAAGGTCAAGACTTAGACATGCACAGAAGGTGACAAGTGAAGGCATCAGTCACACAATGATTCCACCTTATTGATGGAAAGCTCCCTGCAACCTCAGGATTCTGTGGGCCTGGAACCTGCCCTCAATGGGTGTAGTGGGAAAAAAAAAAAAAAACCTTTCATATACTGTTGCTAGGAATAAAATTTATAGAAAAAATCTAGTTCTACATAAAATATTTTTTTAAACTTCACACCATTTGACATCTTAATTCCTCTCTTAGGAATCTACCCCATAAGAGTAATCAGAAATTCTGGCAAAGAGTTGTGTGGAAAATGTTGAGCATAATATTGTTTTTCATACAAAAAAAGAAACCCACTGGGGTGAGGTATAAGAATAGATGCTGCTTGTTTGTTTATTTTCTTTTTTTAGGTGGGTGTTAGGAGTGGGTGAGAAAGGTAAAGGGATTAAGAAATATGAATTGGCAGTTACAAAATAGTAATGGGGATGTAAAGTACAGCATAGAAAATATATAGTCAATAATATTGCAGTAACTATATGGTGTCAGCTGGGTCCTAGACCTATTGAGGGGGTGGAAATCACTTCTTAAGTTATACAAATGTCTAACCATTATGCTGTATTCCTGGAACTAATATAATATTGAATGTCAACTGTAATTTAAAAAAATAAAATTTTAGAAGGAATAGATGATGTTTAAATGAATAATAGTACTTCTATGTAATGGAATACTGTTATGCTCATATTAAAATACTATTTTGTTCATACCAAATTAAATTATTAATATTAAATATATTAAATGATGTTTACAAAGAATTTAATTGCACATGTATGCAATTAAGTGAAAAGAGCAAATCATCAAATGGTATAACCTCTTCATCACGTAAAAATTATACACAGTGAAGGGCCCCAGCTGGAGTGGCTCAGTGGATTGAGCACAGGCCTGTGAACCAAAAGGTCGCTGATTCGATTCCTAGTCAGGGCACATGCCTGGGTTATGGGCCTGGTCCCCAGTGGGGGGCATGCGAGAGGCAACCACACATTAATGTTTCTCTCCCTCTCTTTCTCCTTCCCTTCTCCTCTCTCTAAACATAAATAAATAAAATCTCTAAAAATTATCCACAGAGAAGGGGAAAAAAGGAAGTATTCCAAATATTTTGTCTAGGATTTAAAATTATGAGTGATTTGTTAAAATTATCTCTACTTTCAAATGTTCTATTATGAGCACCTAAAGGTGGAATCAGAAATTAGGGATGCACAGGGTGGGGCAAAAGTAGGTTTACAGTTGTGAGTACAGGAAACACAGAATTTAGTCTTGTATTATTATTTATTAATTATTGTATCATTTAACAAACTGCAAACCTACTTTTGCCCCCCATACAATGTGGTAATATACTTTTTAAACTAATAGATGTGTTGATTATTTTTCTTACTAGTATACTAATTTTACTCCTCCCATACTTTATTTTACATTGCCATTTGACCACCAATTTTGCTTAATTACTATGTATGATTTTATATTTATAGTCCTAAAAAACGGTAAAGCAAAGGTGAAGGAAATGTTTTCTCCATTATCAATGAAATAATATAAGCTCCTGGAAATTTATAACTTGAAATGGTACTGCCAGAACCCTATTTAACTCTGAATATAGGGTTGATTTTCGCCAAGAAGTCAGTGAAACATTTTGTTCCACTTTAAAGGTGATTAAACAAAGCTGTACCAGTGTTATTACAGTATTGTTAAACAGAATCAGACCATAATTATTAGCATACATTTTAGAGATACATTTTAGAGATACATTTACTATGTTTTAACAAAATCTATTGCCGTGAACGAGGAAGCCAGCTTTTCCCCTGTGGACCCCGTTCAGTCTTCAGCAATGACAGGTAGGGCAGCGACCCACTCGCTTCAGAGCACAGAATCTCACCAGGAAGTGAAAAATCCCATCTTCCAGATGTTTTAAAACATGTCCATATTTATTTCATAGAAAAAAGTGTGTAGATTTACAATTTCTCTCTACTCATGTAATATTCTGCCTAAGTAGAGTGGCTTTAGTCTACTCTTTAAATTAACTTTTCTTTCCTCCAAAGAATAAGGTCACTGTTGACATTTCAAATAAGAAAGAAAGCTTAATCCATTATACCTGAATATTTAAATTTTGCATAAAAATATTTGCATAGGGAAAAGGGAGTGAGACTAGATAACTTGTAATAAACTATTTTTTAAATTTTTCCATTATCAATTTATTATTTTGATGGTATAATCAATTGGGGGGATTGTTAGACAAATGTCATAAAATGAACAACTTAAAGCCAAACTTTCATAGATCTCTGTAGAAACAAAAAGTCCATGTCTTGATTGAAATAAGAGTACAATAGACTTCGTCCACAGAAACACTCCTGAATTACTCCAATATTTCCCAAACTAATTGGCCAATCTGTGTCCACCAGCAGAGACCACAGTCACTTTTTCTGGATGCCCCCTCCCCACCTTCTAGACCTTGCCTTGTAGCTCACTTCAGGGGATACAGAGCCACTAACACTGTCACCTACCGTATTTTCAGACTATAAGACACAGGTTTTTACCACACTTTTTGCTTCAAAATTTTTTTTCCTATTTTCCTTTTCTAAAACCTAGGTGCATCTTATGGTGTGGACCCCAGACACACCTAGGTTTTAGAGGAGGAAAATAGGGGGAAAATTTTGAAGCAAAAAATATGGTAAAAGTGTGTGTCTTATAGTCCAAAAAATACAGTAAGTCATGTATGACTCTGGCTTACTCTCTGCTTTTGGGTTTTCTGGCTCATGCTTTGTTCTCTACTAAACCTGACCACAGAACCTAAAGCAAGGTGTGCGGTTGAGGAAAGTGTTCCCTCCATTCAAATTAGGAAAGAAACCTTCCATATTTGCTTTCTGTGTTTGCTGGGAATGAAGCCGTGAGAGCAGTGGCTGGGTGCACCCAAGATAACATTGAAATGTCCAGATGCTCAGCCTTGTTTCCTGGAGAAATTGTACAGGTTAGAGAGTGTGTGTGTGTGTGTGTGTGTGTGTGTGTTCAGGGCCTTGAAATTTAGATTTAGAGAAGCTGTAATTAAAATGTACCTGAATTGAGAGGCAAGACACAAATGACCCACAGGAAGCAGCAGATCAATGAATTCTCTAAAAATATCAAACTGTAGACAAAATGCAATGGCTGATCTCTGGCTAAGTCTTTCTTTTGCATGATTATATAATTCCTGATACTTTCATCAATTGCACTGAAAATTTTTCTGAAAAATGTAGAAGACAAGTATGTGAGATCTGAAAGGGCTCTGAAGTGCCCTAGTTTAGTCCCCACATTACAAATGAAGACACTGTGACTTTCCTGAGCTGGGCAGTATACCCCAAATCACCCAGCACACCGCATTATTTGTACAGGGTCAGGAGCAAATCCTAGGTCTGTCAGTAATCCGGGCAGGGTCTTTGGTCCAGCCAGCTTGGGTTCGTCCTCTGGCCTTGGTGGAGCCTTCTGTGACCGCCACATGGTCCTCAAATGGTTCTATGGCACCAGTGAAAGGGTGAGAGGGAGGTCAACAGGATGCCTCACATCTTTTCATCCCTGTTCCAATACCTGTGGACCAAAAACATATCTCTAGGATTTGGCTTCCTGTTCTGAAAAGTGGGGACAACTTAGTCTGCCCTTGGCTCTCCATGTGGAAACAGAGAAAGAGCGCAAGAGAGGAAACTGAGGTAGGAGCTCCACCTTTGCCAATTTAAAGCATCTGTGGTTCAAGGCATCTGAACAAGTACCTTAATCTATTTGTACCTCACTTGACTCAACTCCCCCCCAAAAAATATAGGGGGGAATATAACACCCACTCTATTTATTTCTATAATATTAAAATAGAAAGATATGAGTGAAAAGTTGTTAATAGTTATGAGGAGAAAATGTGGAAGTCTTGTTTAACATGGAGGTCCCTGGGGCCATTTTTTAAAAGTGAGGTCAGTTGCAGGGGGTTTCCCAAGACGAGCAGAGCCTCACAGAAGAGCTGTGGGGATTATCGTCTGTGTTGGACACATCAGCTGTTCCCCAGATGGTGGTGTGCTCCAGACAGAACCAGAGGGTGTCCACTCAGCCCGCTCTGCGCTCACACCAGCTGGGCCTGCGCAGATCAGCAATACAAGTGCCTCTTGGAGCCGCTTCCCTAACAAATGAAAAAATAATGCCCTTGAACCAAGAGTGAAACTGAACTATCTAAGGAAAACACTGTGAGCAAACACCAAGAGCTGAGAGAAACCATTTGATTAGAGTGGCTCCCCTCAGGAGCAGGGTAGGACCGCACCTTCCACAGGAGGAAGGTGGCAGCTGGTTCCAAGACGGCAGCCAGAGTGCCAGAGGTGAAAGCCATGTCCACCACCACATACCAAGTGGTGGGCTTCCTCTTGTCCATCCTGGGCCTGGCGGGCTGCATCGCTGCCACGGGGATGGACACGTGGAGCACCCAAGACCTGTACGACAACCCTGTCACCTCCGTGTTCCAGTATGAAGGGCTCTGGCAGAGCTGCGTGAGGCAGAGCTCAGGGTTCACCGAATGCCGGCCCTACTTCACCATCTTGGGCCTTCCAGGTAGGCACCGGGCAAGTCCCAGGGGCCCCACCAGGTGAGGGCAGGAAGGGGCTATGAGCTGTCACTGCAGCCAGAAGGACCTCAGAAATTACCGCAGGGACTGAGTCATGCTTCCACCTCTGGGTGTGACCCTTGCAGGATTGGCCCAAAATGCAAGGTGTGAATAAGAAGAGTTGGCCCCAAGTCAGAGAGGGCAATATACATAGGGGAGATAATCAGAGAATTCAGATCAACTCAAAAGAATTGATAGTGAGGAAGCAGGTCATGAAAAGAATGGGTCTATTGTAAAGGCATGCTCATGATACTAGAATAGACCAATGTTCCTCAAGAAGAAAATTAACTCTGCATGTGTGTGTGCATGGAACTTGCTCCTGCCTGCATGTATGTGGGGGTAAGGTGGTAGAATGCTGAATATTTTCTTAGAGCTGAGTAAGTTTTTTGAGAGCTAGTTTTATTTCATTTTCAATTCAATTCTATTCAATTTTTCTTTGAAAAATTGATCTCTGTAGGTGCTAAAAGATATTGCCATTAAATTATATTCTTTTTCTGCATTTGTGGTGAGAAGTTCTGGTAGGCACTCCTAAAAAAACAAAGCAGGTCAGAATATAATTATAGAATTATAATCATATTATAATAATGTCAGAATATAAATATAATTTAAAAAGTGACATTCTTTCACTCCTGAAGATGAACTAAATATGCATCATAGGAACTTTGCATTCTGGCTATTATGGGAGCTCTACTTGTGTTTTAAAAAAAGAAGAAGAAAGTAAAGAAAAGAGAAAATAAAACAGTGTCTCCAAGGAGTGTCCAGGGTGAGTTTGGTAAGGAAAGCAAAATGGTGTTGGGTTTTGCCTCTCTGAAACAAACACCTTGTGAACAGGTAGATGGAAACAAATTTGCATGACACTGTTAAGAGCCTGTGAAGTCCTTGAAACTGAATTGTGAAAGGCAATTTCATTAATTCATCTTTATTATCAGAAAAAAAATAGAAGATGGGTAACAGAATAGAAAATTGGGTTATTTACCCCATATTCTGGAAGCCACTCATATTGCAGGACCAACAGGACACGAAACACCTGCTTAGGGAAACAGAAGAAGAACCTGGGCAGAGGGAAGAAAGAAATCCAGTGAAGGAGAAATTGTGCTGTAGTGTGAGGGGAGAGGTCAGAAGGAAGGAGGAGATACAAGATCATGGATTGTTGAATTGCTGGCTACACTTAATTTTAACATTTAAATTAAAAAAAAGACTGACCCCATATCCAAAATTAAGGCATGACATCCCATGACTCCATGCTTAGTAACCTCTTCGCAGAGCCTCACCACACATTATCAATGTCTTGCTCATTCTTTATTTTCCATGTGTGAAGCTCCCAGATATTTCCCCTCTCTGAAATGGCCAAGCCCCATTGCTACCAATCTCATTCGTCTTTCGTATTTTACCAGGGGAAACTCCCCTCTCCACCTTGACATTTCTACTCTCTGCAGAACAAGATCCCCTCCTTCTCTCCTGTCCAAGGCCAACCTCTCCACCAGGGCTCTGTAGGCACCACACCATCCTGTCTGGTCATCCGGCTGATCAGCCCCTCTCCTTCTTGCCTCTTTCATCTCTCCTTCTCACTTATGCTTATATCCTCCTTTCCTTGAAAATCTTCTCTTGATTCTAGTCATTATCAAGTTCTGTTTCTCCCTGGATCACTGACTACGAAATTAAAAGGCTAAATTTTTCTACCACCTCTCACTGTCAACCATTCTGAATCTGGTTTCTATCTTTCATCTCTTTAGAGTGTTTGCTCTTTTGATGGTGGCACAAGGTTGGGCAGAATCTTCCAATCAACAACTTCCAGTCCTCAGTTCTCATCTCCCTAGATATTTCAAAAACCCAAACAGCTCTCATGGTTCCCCATTCCCAGCTTAATCAGGTGCATACATAACAGCCTTATAGCCAGACCCTCCTACATCCCTCACTTACCTTCCCTGGCCTATCTCTCTGTATTCCCCTACCCCAAGCCTATGCTTCTCCCTGTCCGTTTACTATACTCTGGGCTCTGCCCTGGATACCCATTGCTCCCACTGCCCAAATGCTCCCCTCTACCACCCCAACTGTCATCTCCACAAATCTGCCCATTGCAAGGTCCAGGTCAAATACCACCCCTTTCCTGAAGACTCCTCACATCTCTATGTTGAACAGGATCCCACAAACCTCTGTACCAAACCCAGAGCACTCTAATAGCATTGAGCATATATCCCCCTCCTGACTCTGTTCACAAATCTGAAAAGCTGAGGAGTTCCAGGCAGCCATCACAAAGGTATACCCCAGCCTTGACCATCAGGATCAGGGAAACATGATTTCACCAAAAGTCAGGGGAGACATTTCTTGGGACTGAGTTGGCAGAAGGGAAATACTTTAAATATTTGATAATTTGTGGCCACAGACAACAGTATGGATTTAAAGTAGCCAGTGCTCATGCAGCAGGAGTGACTACACTGTAAATTGGCATCCCAAAATGCAAATATTTGTTGGATGTCTTAAGATTTGGCTGGCTGAAGTAAGAGATGGCTGGAAATATTATCAGGAGAAAAAGGTTAAAAAGTAAAAAAACTGAAGGCAAGAACATAAGAAGATAAAATGACCAGGAGGAGCCCAAGGAGGTCTTCTTGGAAACTTGTAGGGTTCCCAAGGGAGCTGAAAGGAGTAACATTAACCAGACAGAACCCAGCACCCAGAGGGAACTCAGCCATCAGATACAGCAGTTGAAATGTTTTCTTGAGCATGACAGGGGACCTAGGGAAGACAGACCTGAAGCAGAGGAGCTGGGTGAAATGCCTGGAGATAGGTATGGAATGTTTGGGTGGGGAGGGGGTGTTAACTCAGATCCCACAGGAGTACCACCCTTCAGCAGAGAAGTAGGCCTTAAAGTGCTCTAAAGACATGAGGCAGATATCATTATAATACTTCAGTTAATGATCATAATAATCACTACCAAGTATTTAATTTCTCCTAACACTAAGCTCCTTTCTTGCAAAATCTCAGTAAACTTTCATTCACTGGAACTTACAGCCATTGAATAATTTAATTCCATTCAACTAGCTATATTGTATAACCTACAAATAGATTAATGAGGTAAATGGTATTAGTAGTAGGATTGTTTACTTGAATATTACCAGCTCTACATAATTTATAACCTAAGATTCCCTCAATATATTCCAAACAGTCAATGCAGCATGTAGCTTTCCAAGGACAGCATCCAGAAATAAAAACAGCTACCAGTTAGTGGACTGCACCTCAACCCTCCAGTTTAATCTTCACAACAATACAGGGAAATACATATTAGCTTTATTTTTACAAAAGTGGAAACTGAGGCTCAGAAAGTGGGGCAAGGTAAAAAAACATGCCCAAGCTCCATGGATAGAAGATGCAAAAGTAGGATATGAACCCAAGGCTGAAAAACTTCCAAGCCTGTGTCTTTCCCTGCCCCATGCTCAGGCTCTGTGTCTATGTTCCAGGTAGAAGGGGCTGCCTTTAGCATTGAAGAGATTGGTCTGGGCTTGAGCATAATAAGAATAAGGGTTATAGAAGTAGCCTTGGCCCATTTATAGCAGTATCATTAACAGTACACAATTAGGAGTTCTAAATATAAAGAGTGGAAGACTCATGTGCCATTTCCATTTCTCCTCCCTGGAGATAGTGGAGGGAAAAAGCAAGTGTCAGTCAATGAGAAGGTAGAGAGGAGGCTAAGAGACCTGGCAAACTCAAGTCTGTGGCTCCACGATGATGTCATAGTTAAGTAATGTTTTGTTTTGTTTTGTTTTGTTTTGTTTTGTTTTGTTTTGTTTTGTTTTTTCTAATGTGTTTGCAAATATTTGGACTGAATTTGGTGCAGTGGCAGGCCCAATGGCTAGAGACGGGTGAGTTGGAATCAAGAGCACAGTTTGATTACCCACATCTCTTGACCTTACTTTTCCCATCTGAGAAATGCCTCAATCTCACATTTAGGCATCTATCTGTGTGGGAGTGCTCTGTGACCCATTTGAAAGCTCTAGTTCTTTAAATCATTAAATCATTAGTGTTGTGTCTACACCACCCAAAGCTCTCAAACATTTCATCTTTCAGATTTCTTCTCCAAAGTCAAACAACTTTTATGAATCCAAATATCCAAAGTAAAGATTATTTAGGGTCTTTTTTTCTCCTTTCCATACTGAATTCCACCTTTGTTCTGAGCACTTCACAGGTTCTCAGCCTCTTTTCAGACACTGAAGGTCTTTTTTTTAAAGAAATAGTTTTGTGTTTTTTATTTATTTTCATTGTTGTTCTTGAAGGTCTTGATTTTTTTATACAACTGCCTACATCTTCCCTTCCTACCTCAATGTGAAAAAAAGCAACAGGCAATGGAGAGCTAGGGAGTTTCCCATTTAAGCCTGTCAATCACATTTACACACACAGGAATGGATTTTAACAAAACCACATTTAACCCAGAGAACAATTCCATAAAATGGAATTCTTAAAAGAAAAAATATGAAATAAGATTGAAACTGCTCTTAAGAATCTTTTCTAAAGGAGCTGCCTTGTTTGCTTCTTCTTACTATTGGCTGACTTTTTCATATAAAGTCTAATGTACATAATCCTGTGAAACCAACTTGTCTTTCTGCAATGTCTGCTAGAAGAAACTGGCCTTAGGAGGTGAAGGGATTATAAATTAGTTATAAAGTTGAAATTAGATCTGGGGAAGCCTCACTAGGTTTGGTCAAGCTGTGTTTTCTTCCCCCCCCCACCCCCCAAAAAAGAGATGTTTTGGCCTTTTTAAATATGTGAACAAACATTTAAATGTGTAAGTGCTGTTGTTGTACACTGAAGGAAATCCCATGGAGAGCTGAGAGCATAGCTACGAAGCCCAAGAGAACCTGTGTCTTCAGCATAAAAATGAGGCTGCTTGCCCTTATTTTTCAATGGTCAAAGCTATGTAGACCCAGGAATCAGAATGCCTCCTCAGCTTGTGGTTCTGGAAGTTGTTGCTTTGATAGCAGGGCAGCCACCTACATAACATCATGCCCTAACATGGACTAGTCACTGGAGGAGCATCATTTAATGGTGGGAACAACCACTGTCAGAGTTACATAGTTGGGCCCCACCTTAGAGGTAAAAAGGAAGGACAATGAAGACGAAAGCCACCTACACTGCCTCACCTATCACCTAGCTCTCCTGGTCATTGCTAGCTGATCCTGAGCCTGTTTTCCCTGATCTTCCCCACTCTTTGGTCCAAGCCTTCCTCTTCCTTTTTTTCTCAAATCTTCTTTCCCTATTGTCGTTCACACTCCTTCACCCATGGCTCTTTCTTTTTTTTAAGAACATTTTATTGATTGCGCTATTACAGTTGTCCCATTTTCATCTCCCCTTTATTCCCCTCTGCCCTGCACCCCCTCTCCTACCAGCATATTCCACCTCAGTTCATGTCCATGGTTCGTATATACGAGTTCTTTGGCTTCTACATTTCCTATACTATTCTTAACCTCCCCCTATTTTCTACCTACCATTTGTGCTTCTTATTCCCAGTACCTTTCCCTCATTCCCTCCACCCCTTTCCCACTGATACCTGCCATGTGATCTCCATTTCTATGATTCTGTTCCTGTTCTAGCTGTTTTCTTTGTTTGTTTTTTTTAGGTTCAGTTGTTGATAGTTGTGAGTTTGTTGTCATTTTACTGTTCGTATTTTTTATTACCTTCTTTTTCTTAGATAAGTCCCTTTAATATTTCATATAATAAGGGCTGGATGATGATGAACTCCTTTAACTTGACCTTATCTGGAAAGCACTCTATCTTCCCTTCCATTCTAAATGATAGCTTTGCTGGATAGAGTAAGCTTGGATGTAGGTTCTTGCCTTTCATGAGTTTGAATGCTTTCCAGGCTCTTCTTGCCTGCAAGGTTTCTTTTGAGAAATCAGCTGATAGTCTTATGGGAAATCCTTTGTAGGTAACTGTCTCCTTTACTCTTGCTGCTTTTAAGATTCTCCCTTTGTCTTTCATCTTGGGTAATGTAATTATGTACCTTAGTATGTGCTTCCTTGGGTCCAACTTCTTTGGGACTCTCTGAGCTTCCCAGACTTCCTGAAAGTCTATTTCCTTTGCTAGATTGGGGAAGTTCTCCTTCATTATTTGTTCAAATAAGTAGTCAATTTCTTATTCTTCCTGTTCTCCTTCTGGCACTCCTATGATTCAGACATTGGAATGTTTGAAGTTGTCCCAGAGGTTCCTAAGCCTCTCCTCATTTTTTTGAATTCTCGTTTCTTCATTCTGTTCCAGCTGAAGGTTTATTTCTTCCTTCTCATCCAAGTTGTTGATTTGAGTCCCAGTTTCCTTCCCTTCACTGTTGGTTCCCTGTATATTTTTCTTCATTTCACTTTGCATAGCCTTCACTTCTTCTTCTATTTTCCTCAGCCATATCTGTGAGCATCCTGATTACCAGGTTTTGAATGCTGCATGTGATAAGTTGACTGTCTCTTCATTGCTTAGTTCTATTTTGGTTTTTTATTTGTTTGTTTGTTTGTTTGTTTGTTTGTTTTGTCTGTTCTTTCATTTGGGCCATATTTCTTTGTCTTGGCACAGCTTTTACATTCCTAAGGGTCAGAGCCTTAGGTATTGGCCAGGGCAGGGCAACCCATGTCACTGCATTTTGATGCTGTATATGGGTGGAGGAGGGGTCAGAAAGGAAATAATGCTGCTTGCCCCGCTTTCAGCCAGCTTTCAGTTATTTCCCCCACTACGCACAAGCAAATTGGGCCCTTCTGGTGCTGATTCCTGGGTAGGTGGGTTTGTGGGTTTGTGTACATTCTAGGACTCTGTGGGTCTCTCCAATGAACTCTCCTGTGAGGCTGGGAGTTTCTCCTGCTGCTGCAAGCCCCACAAGTTTTTACAGCCAGAGGTTTTGAGGCTTTCTTTTCCCATCCTGGAACTCTGGGTTGCATGGTCTCTCTCACTCCCCAGTTGTTCCTCCCAGTTTATCCACATGCAAATGTGGGATGCCTGGTCCTCTAGCTGCCACCTTGTTGTGCATCCTCTCTGCCCTGGCTGCCTGTCTCCACCCCTCCTACCAGTCTGGATGAATTTTTTTCCTCTAACTCCTTGATTGTCAGCCTTCCATACAGTTCAATTTTTCTATCAGTTCTATTTATTTTTTGTTTTAAAATTTGTTGTTCTTCTTCTTTTGGTTGTGCGAGAAGGCAAAGTGTATCTACCTATGCCTCCATCCTGGCCGGAAGTGACCCATGACTTTTTCAAATCCTCAACTATTCATTATCATGTGAGAGGATTCAGATTTGCACATAGTACAAGTCAAAATCATGTGGGGTTGGAGAGAGGTAACTTCTTTTTAGAGAAGGGAAGGATAACTGATATTTACTGAGGCTGGCTTAGTTCTATGCTGGTGCGGAGTAGCATCTAATCCTTACAACAGCTCTATCCCACTCCAGAGTTTAGGAAACTAGGCTTCAATGAGGTTAAATGACTTCCTTAACAACTTGATGCAGACACTGGCTAGCAGTGTCCGCATCATTATGGATGAAATAAAACATACACATGGACTACCGAGTCCTGTGGAGGAAAAAGGATGACTATGGCTTTTCTCTCAAGGGAAGCAAAAACCACGGCCTCTGCCATGACAGGCCTTTATTCTATATATCCTCACATTACAAGATGGTCCCCACTCACTATTCCCTGGTTACAACAAAAGGAGCCAATGCCCCTAATCACATCACAGAAGAAGGATATTAGCAAAGGAAAAGGCAAAAGTGGTTGAGCCGGTTACACTGGTCCCTGCAAGGTTTAGCACTTGCAGGGTAAGGGAGTTTTCAGCAAAAGCAAGCCTCAGAGTAGCCTAGGTATATTGCAAATCTGATTACCCATGAGAAAACCTATCTGTGGGTGTGGGTCCTGTGCATCTCCAAGTGGCAGCTGGGCCCACACCATGCAGAAGGGTCTGCCACAACAACTTACCTGGCACCACATCATTCTGTAGGATTTCATAAAATACAAGGAACTCCATATTAGTTTCCTGGGATCTAAGGAAAATCTAGTCCTTCTGCCTTGTTCAGAAGGGCCTTGCCTCTGAGGTCTGACTTCAGACTTGCCTTCTCTGGGCTCCCCTCCTTTGGACTCCTCCACCAGCTCTTCCTGTCTCCAGTCTGAGGCCAAGTTCTATCGAAAGGTATAGGTCATCTCCCCTCCCTACCCCACCTCTATCAGAGGCCTTTGGTTCCTGGTGACTTGCTGTCTCATCAGCCCCACCCCTATCCCCCAGCCATCTCAGTGATGTCAGCCACTGGCAACTCTTTCCCCTCAATTCCCCACCCTAGCACCTCCTCCTGAGTCCCCTCAAGGTCTGTTTTCCCAAATCATTCCTTGCAATTTTATGTGTGGGAATTAACTGTCGGAGTGGGAGGTGGGATAGGTGGAGGAGGGCAAAGGGAGAAAAATTGGGAGAATGGTAATAGAAGAACAATTCAAAAATCTTTACAAACATAAATAATTAAATGAAAATCTCTAGGGTTGGAGCCAAAACATTAATATCTCTTAAAAAATATCCCCAGGAGATGTTGAGGTGCAGCCCGGGTTGGAAACCACACCTGAGATCAACTTGCCTGTCACTTCATTTCAGGAGAATAAGAAATTTTGCAACAGGGAAAGAACACTGAGTCCCATTTTTGTTTGTTTCTGTCAACCCTGAATCCTGCCCACCCTTCATGTCTGATAATGCCTCATTGTTTATTGGAAAGAATGCTGTGGTCACACCTTTGGTACAGGGAATCAGTCTTTAGAACCCATTGACTCACCTGTTATCAGCTGATAAGCCTATGCCTCTTGCTCAGAATATTAAATAAGAGAATAGCTAAAAGAGAAACCTACCTCCATTAGGAGTAGTTTCTCTGGTTACCTCTATATGGAAAAGGATTAGAATCCCAGATCATAAAATCTTCTAGCTGGAAAGGAAGTTCAAGTCACCACTATGTATCTCCATGGTCATTACTAGACATAGGGAGATTATAGCAATGAGTGGTGGAAAACATTTTCTCCTACTTCCTGGCATCTGCCTCCATCACAGCTCCTGCTCTCAGATGAACCTCCCAAGGGGTTTTCAAAGCATGGAAGACCTTGGTCCATCCATCCAGGCTGAATTGTGGTTCTGATAGTGGCCCCACAAGGTATAAACACTGTTGTGTCTTTTCCAACTGCAGGCTAAAAAAAAAAAAAAAAAAAGAGGTAGAAGCCAAAAGGAGATGTCAAATATGAAAATGGGCTCAATGTCAGGGGGGACCCCTGGTTCAAAAAAGGTGTCACTGTTCATCAGAAATCCAGGGGTCAAGAAAGAGCAAGAAAGAAATGAGGATTTCTCATGCAAACATGACTCAGCAGAGGCCAGAGCCTAAGTCAAAGGCTGGCTGGGACAAACTGGCCAGGGTTCCAGTACCTGGGGGCTCCTATGGCACACCAGCAGCAACTCTCCACATCAGGCAAGCTCACAGTGCTTTCACCTCCCACCTTCCAACATTGCCACCCTTCCCATCCAGCAGTTAGGGGAAGGTCACATACCTCAGCTATAGCCACAGCACACACGTGATATGTTTTCAGAAACAAATATTAGAAGCCCACTCAATTAAAAGAGATTCAATGACCCCATCCTTGCCAAGAGTCCCAGATAATTGTAATTTTTTCATAAAATGAGGAAGAGACATTCTTTATCCTAATTGGTTAATTATTATTTGTTTGGTGCATTAGCTAGTTGGGTGGTTGATTCATTGATTGTGTTTTGGCTGTGTTAACCAGATGTCCTGCCGAGTGCTTCTTAAAAGGGCTAAATGATTTGATTCTCTAAATAGTTAAAGCTTAAAATGTCAGAACAAGAGCAGTTTTTAAAACCTCTAACAGGTTCCTGGGCAGATTTGAAGTTCATAAGAGGCCCATGGGGACAAGGTGGAGGGAAAGTCAAAGACCCTTCCTCTTCTCATACGTCCAGTTTTCTGGTAGTAACACCCAAAAACAGAACAGCTTTGAGGATATTTCTTGAAGTCTGGGGCTGCCCCACAAATGTCTCCTCTATAGCTGTCCTGAGCCACAGGTTTATGGTTTAACTGTGTGTGTTAAAGACTATTAGAGCCACAACACAACTACTGTTAGAAAGTGGTTCTATTATAATTACATGGCCAAGATACTCCCAAGATGAAAAGAAATTTGAGGCTCAGAATTTCCAATAAAAATGTAATCTTCTCACGTTATAAGCTGCTTGAAGGCAGAGACTATTTCCTATGAAACTTTATACCTCCTGCAGCATCAGCAAAGGGTTTTACAGAGAATTCGAGCTTTAAAATACTGATAAATGAATGGGTGACTTCATGGATGAGCATATGAATGTGTTGTTTGACTATGAGAGTACACCAACATGTGCTGGATGAATATAGAAAGATGTAAATGAATACACAAGTAGGTGACACATGCTTGCATTTGCCAATGAGGGAATGAACAGGGTGTTTGTTCCCAGTATGCTACGGAGCCAGCAAAAACATCAGGCAAGGCTTGGGAGGTCACAGGTGACAGACACACTAGACCTCTCCTATATTAGGAATGGATTCAAGGGCCACTCCAGGGCCCTCATGAGTTCTCTTTGCCCTAGTGGGGTTACCATGGCTCTAGTATCAGAATTCAGTTGCAAGTCCAAGATGACACTGTTATCAATACTCCCAGGAATGGTCAAATGGGAGGACTAATCCACCCCATAAACCAAAACATCTACTCTGGAAATATGGTTGCTAATAGGATCAAGATTGATAATGGCTGCTTATAGAATTCTCTTCCCAGGAGAGAAGCAAAGATAAAACCAGAAGTTAATTTAGAGAGAAGAGAATCAGAACCTAATGAATGGAGGTCAGTGGCACGGGCCTAGAGTAGCTGGATACCATCATCTCTACATAGGGAGATACCTGGGGGGAAAAAGCCTCCATTCCTCAGACACAACAGAGGCTCCTTCATGAATTCCACATGATCTACCTATCTTTTTTAATTGTATTTCATTGATTGATGATTCTTCCATCATGATAAATTGCTTTATGATACATACCTTAGAGTGAATATTGGCCATACTTGAGATGGAAATCTTCCCAAAGAGATTGGAGAGAATTCCCTCCCAGGACTCCCTTCTCTGTAGAATCACATTTATAAGTAATCTCCCGAGACAGGTTATTCCTCAAATATCTTTTTGGAGAATATTCCTTTACACATTCTTAGCATCCATTTCAGAGGATGACATTTTATAGCCAAGTCTCCAAGTTTGGAGTATACATTCTGTTAGCAGAATACAGATCCCTGTACCTTGATGGAAACCAGACCTCTGCCAAGTTTTCCAGGACAAGGTACCTCAAAGCAGTGCATGATGATGAGAAAATAACTGTTTTGACAGTTCTGGGTTTGACTCCATCTCTCCTTTCCCCTTGCTCTGTGTCCTTGGGTAGGTTACTTAACCTCTGAGTCTCAATTTCTTCATTTATAAAATAGAACTCATAACATTACTTACATTGCAGGGCTTTGGGTGTGGATTAAACTTTTTAATGTCTAGAAAAGCTCTTAACAACTTTCCATCAAAAGCAGAATTGCTATGACAACTAGAATAGGGTGTAGCCTTCTGCTTTTGTGTCACACAGTTCTTCAGTCCTGCTTTACTAAAACTCCTCATGCTGGGGCTCATTTGTCTTCCTTTTGTACGATTCAGTATGCTTGCAGTGTATATGGTTACTGACTCTTTCCCCACTTCAATTGAAGCTCTTTGAGGGCAAACATCATGTCTGCCCTGTTAATTACTTCCACCCCATGCCTACTCATGGGGCTCAGTAGAAAACAGTGGAGATCAGTCAATGCACTTTAGGGGCACCTTAGAAACCACTTTGGATGTGTTTGGAAGGGGTGTCACTACAGGAGAGTCCCAGCCAGCCCTACAGCTTCCACTGACTGCTGGAAAGGAAACTCCTGGTAAACCATGGCCATGTTGAAAGACCTGAGATCGATATAGTGTATTTTATATGTACCCAAAACCTACAGCTCACCATGACCTTAGTAGTCCCTTTGGAAGGAGGCAAAAATATAGTGCCCTTGTTAAATCACTTAGTGACCTTGCTTCATTTTTTGCTATAAATGAATACTGGGTTTTCCTAAATTGAACACAACTATAGAAAACATTGAGGACATGTAGAAAGACTAGAGAAGACAGATGTTTGGGTTAGAAGTCAAAGCAACTCAGTTTTACTGTAAGATCTATCAATAATTTTTTTAACTTTAGATAGGTGTTTATTAACGTACATAAATAGAAGCTTGGTGGTCAGCAGTTATGGATGATTATTCTGTGGCGCAGTGATGCCAGGACCAGTGTCACTGGGATTCTCCTGACTTTTCCCTCAAGCTGGAAGATGGTTACCACTATTTAAGACATCTCCATTTTCAAAGCAAGATGATGGAAGAATGGGTAGGGTCAGGTACCATGGTCCCTTTTACAGGAAAGCAAATGCTACTTCACTAGTAACTCCCACCAGACTATTCATTATATCTCACTAGCCAGAATGACACCATATTCTGTACAGCAATCTGAAGAGCAAGTTTTTGGCTCTTTCACCTTCTATGGGTAAAGGACAAAAGTGTTAGAAATGGCATTGGGTTAGTCAGACTAACTGCTATGCGCACTAGGAGATCAGGAAAGCAAGGCAAAAAGGGGCTAAGTGGCTTTTTAAGTAATTGGTAAATGGCAGAACCAGGGTCTGAACCCAGACTATTCCAGAGCCCACATTATTTTTTTTCTCCAATTAAAAAAAATTTAAATTACAGTTGACATACAATGTTATATCAGTTTTAGATGTACAACATATGATTAGACATTTATATAACTATGACATGATCACCCATATAGATCTAGTATCCATCTACACCATATATAATTATTACAATATTATTGACTATATTCCCTATGCTGTACTTCACATCCCCGTAACTGTTTTTATATCTGGCAGTTTGTACATTTGAATCTCTTCCCTTTTCTACCCCTCCCCCCAAGCCCTCCTTCCACCTGGCAAGCATCAATTTGTTGCAAAGCCCACATTCTTAATCATGAAGCCACATTGCTTTTATTTTCTTTCAGTTAATTTTTTCCCTTATGGGGTCTTGGTGACCAGAGAGGTACTTAAATGAAATAGTTCTCATCAAATTTTAATCTAAGACCATAAGACTGTTCCAATGTTAGTTTAATTTATACAGCCCTTGTTTGCCACCATATTGCTAAAGATAGAAATCTCTGAAGCATACTATCTAACTGTATTTAAACAGGCTATCATCTTGTCACTTTCATGTGTTGTTGAAGCATCTCACCACTATGGACAAATACTATTAAGAGATTTAGTTTCTTTTATTTTTTCCCTGCAGATGGAGCATGTCCAAGTGTGCACTGCAACCTGTAATTAAGATACAGGCTGTCTGTTTGCCAAGCAAATTTTTTCTTGGCACTACAAACCCAGTAATAGTTTTCTTTTCTTTTTATTTTAACTGTTGTTCTTGTACAGTTTTCTGTCTTTTACTCCCATCCCAGCCCACTGCCCCAGCCCTCCCCACCTCCCTCTCATTTCCACCCCCCTAGTTTTTGTCCATGTGTCCTTTACACTTGTTCCTGTAAACCCTTCCCCTTTTCCTCTGATCTTCCCTCCCCTCTCCCCTCTGGTGACTGTCAGTCTGTTCTCAATTTCAGTGTTATTGGTTATATTTTGCTTGTTTGTTCGTTTTGTTGATTAGGTTCCTGTTAAAGGTGAGATCATATGGTATTTGCCTTTCACTTCCTGGCTTATTTCACTTAGCATGCTGCTCTCCAGTTCCATCCATGCTGTTGCGAAGGGTAGGAGCTCCTTCTTTCTTTCTGCTGCATAGAATTCCATTGTGTAAATGTACCATAGTTTTTTGATCCATTCATTTACTGATGGGCACCTGGGTTGCTTCCAACATTTGGCTATTGTAAATTGTGCTGCTATGAACATAGGGGTGCATAGGTTCTTTTGGACTGGTGTTTCACGGTTCTTAGAATATAATCCTAGCAGTGGGATTGCTGGGTCAAAAGGTAGATCCATTTTTAGTTTTCTTAGAAAATTCCATACTGCTTTCCATAGTGGTTGTACCAGTCTGCAATCCCACCAACAGTGCACTAGGGTCCCCTTTTCTCCACAACCTCTCCAACACTTGTTGTTTGTTGCTTTGTTTATGATGGCCATTCTCAATGGTGTGAAGTGGTATCTCATTGTGGTTTTAATTTGCATCTCTCTGATAACTAGCGATATTGAGCATCTTTTCATGTGTCTCTGGATCCTCTGAATGTCCTCCTTGGAGAAGTGTCTGTTCAAGTCCTTTGCCCATTTTCTAATTGGGTTGCTTGTCTTCTTAGAGTGGAGTCGTGTAAGTTCTTTATATATTTTGGAGATTAAACCCTTGTCTGAGGTATCATTAGCAAATATGTTTTCCCATACAGTTGGTTCTCTTTTGATTTTAATACTATTTTCTTTTTTCTTTTTTTAATTTTATTTTAATTGTTATTCTTGTACAGTTTTCTGTCTTCTACTCCCATCCCAGACTGCCACCCCAGCCCTCCCCAGCTCCCTTCCATTTCCACCCCCCCCCAGCTTTTGTCCATGTGTCTTTTATACTTGTTGCTCTAAAAATACTGTTTTCTTTAGCCATGCAGAAGCTTTTTATTTTGATGAGATCCCATTTGTTTATTCTTTCCTTTATGTCCATTGCTTTAGGGGACATATCAGTAAAAATGTTGCTGTGTGAAATATCTGAGATTTTCCTGCCTATGTTCTCCTCTAGGATTTTAATGGTATCATGGCTTATATTTAAATCTTTTATCCACCTTGAATTTATTTTTGTGTATGGTGTAAGTTGGTCCTCAAGTTTCATTTTTTTGCACATAGCTGTCCAGTTCTCCCAACACCATTTGTTGAAGAGGCTATTTTTACTCCATTTTATGTTGCTGCCCCCTTTGTTGAATGTTAATTGACCGTAGAGAATTGGGTTACTTCTGGGCTCTCTGCTCTATTCCACTGGTCCATGTGCCTGTTTTTATGCCAGTACCAGGCTCTTTTGATTACAGTGGCCTTGTAATACAGTTTGGTGTCAGGTATTGTGATCCCTCCTACTTTGCTCTTCTTTCTCAAAATTGCTGCAGCTATTCAGGGTCATTTATGGTTCCATATAAATTTTTGAAGTGTTTGTTCTATGTCTGTGAAATATGCCATTGGTACTTTAATAGGTATTGCATTGAATCTGTAAATTGCTTGGGGTAGTATGGACGTTTTGATGATATTGATTCTTCTAATCCATGAACATGGTATATGTTTCCATTTGTTTGTGTCTTCCTTGATTTCTTTCTTCAGTGTTGTGTATTTTTCTGCATACAGGTCTTTTACCTCCTTGGTTAGGTTTATTCCTGGGTATTTTATTGTTCTTTTTGCTATAACAAATGGGATTTTTTTCTCGATTTCTGCTTCTGCTGTTTCATTGTTGGTATACAAAAATGTCTTTGATTTCTGGATATTGACTTTGTATCCTGCTGTTTGGCCAAATTCACTTATTAGATCGAGCAGATTTTTTACCGAGTCTATAGGATTTTCTATGTACACTATCATGTCATCTGCAAACAATGATAGTTTTGTTTCCTCCTTTCCGATTTGGATGCCTTTTATTTCCTTTTCTTGTCTAATCGCTGTGGCTAAGACTTCCAATACTATATTTAATAGAAGTGGTGAAAGTGGACATCCTTGTCTTGTTCCTGATCTTAGTGGAAAAGATTTTAGTTTTTGCCCATTGAATATGATGTTGGCTGTAGGTCTCTCATACATGGCCTTTATTATGTTGAGCAATGCTCCCTCTATTCCCACTTTGCTGAGTGTTTTTATCATAAATGGGTGTTGTACCTTATCAAATGCTTTTTCCCCATCTATTGATATAATCATGTGATTTTTGTCTTTGCTTTTGTTTATGTGATGTATTACATTTACTGATTTGTGAATATTGAACCATCCTTGTATCCCAGGGATGAATCCCACTTGGTCATGGTGTATGATCTTTTTAATGTATTGTTGGATGCGGATTGCCAATATTTTGTTGAGGATGTTAGCATCTATGTTCCTCAGCGATATGGCCCTGAAGTTTTCTTTCTTTGTTGTGTCTTTATCTGGTTTGGGGATTAGGATGATGCTGGCTTCATACAAAGAGTTTGGGAGTCTTCCATCATTTTGGATTTTTTTGAATAGTCTGTGAAGGATAGGGGTTAGCTCTTCCCTAAATGCTTTGTAGAACTCTCCTGTGAAACCATCTGGTCCAGGGCTTTTGTGTGTCGGGAGTTTTTTTATTACTGCTTCAATTTCATCTGCTGTTATTGGTATGTTCAGGCTTTCTGCTTCTTCTTCATTGAGTTTTGGAAGATTATATTTTTCTAGAAACTTGTCCATTTCACCTAGGTTCTCAAATTTCTTGGCATACATTTCTTCATAGTAATTTCTTACAATCCTTTGTATTTCTGTGGTGTCAGTTGTAATCTCTTCTCTTTCATTTCTGATTGTGTTTATTTGGGTCCTCTCTCTTTTTTTCTTGATGAGACTGCTTAAAGGTTTGTCAATTTTGTTTACCTTTTCAAAGAACCAACTCCTAGACTCATTGATCCTGAGATTTCTGCTTTTAGTCTCTATGTCATTTAATTCTGCTCTGATCCTGGTTATTTTCTTCCTTCTCCTTGCTCTGGGCTGTCTTTGTTGTTGTTCCTCTAGTTCTTGTAGGTGTAGGGTTAGGTTGTTTGAAATGTTTTTATCTTTTTTAGGTAGGCCTGTATCACTATGAACTTCCTTCTGAGGACTGCCTTTGCTGTGTCCTGTAAGTTTTGGGTTGTTATGAGTTCATTTTCATTTGTTTCCAGAAACTTTTTGATTTCTTCCCTAATTTCATTCTTGACCTATTCATTGTTTAATAGCATGCTATTCAATCTCCATGATTTTGAGTGTTTTGGGTTTTTCCTCTTGTGGTTGGTTTCTAGGTTCAGTCCCTTGTGGCTGGAGAAAATGCTTGGTATGATTTCAATTTTCTTGAATTTGTTGAGGCTTGTTTTGTGTCCTATCATGTGATCTATCTTTGAAAATGATCCATGTGCATTTGAAAAGAATGTGTATTTAGTTTCTTTGGGATAAAGGGCTCTCTCTATATATATATCAGTTAAGTCCATTTGATCTAGGGCATTGTTCAATGCCACAATATCTTTGTTGATATTTTGTTCGGAAGATCTGTCCATTTTTGACAGTGGGGTGTTAAAATCCCCTACTATAATTATAGTGTTGCTCTCAATATCTTTCTTGAAGTCCTCTAAGATTTTCTTTATGTATTTCGGTGCTCCTATGTTGGGTGCATATATATTTACAATGTTTATGTCTTCTTGGTGGATTCTCCCTTGAGTATTATAAAGTGACCTTCTGGATCTCTCTCTTTATGGCCCTTCTCTTGAAGTCTATTTTGTCTGATATGAGTATTGCTACCCTGGCTTTTTTTCCCTGTCCCCTTACTTGGAAAATTTGTTTCCAGCCCTTCACTTTGAGTCTGTGTAGGTCTTTTGTCCTGAGGTGGGCCTCTTGTAGACAGCATATGTGTGGGTCATGCTTTCTTATCCATTCAGCTATTCTATATCTTTTGATTGGAGCATTTAGTCCATTTACATTTAAGGTCATTCTTGACAGGTACTGTTTCATTGCCATTTTCATACCTATGTTTCTCTCTCTCTTTTCCTTCCTTTCCTTAAAGCAGTCCCTTTAGCATCTCTTGCAGAACTGGTTTGGTAGAGGTGTATTCTTTTAGACTTTTTTTTGTCTGGGAAACTCCTTATTTGGTCTTCTATCTTGATTGAAAGCCTTGCTGGGTAAAGTAGTCTTGGTTGCAGGCCTTTGGTTCTCGTTTCTTGGAATATTTCTTGCCATTCTTTTCTGGTTTGGAGTGTTTCCATTGAGAAGTCAGCTGCTAACCTTATCAGGGCTCCTTTGTATGTTACTTCCTTTTTCTCCCTTGCTGCCTTTAAGATTCTCTCTTTGTCTTGGAATTTTGCCATTTTAATGATGGTGTGTCTTGAAGTGGGTCTCTTTGAGTTCCTCTTGATTGGACTCTCTGTGTTTCCTGGATTTGTGTGACTTTCTCTCATCAAATTAGGGAAGTTTTCCATCATTACTTTTTCAAATAGGTTTTCTATCCCTTGCTCTTCTTCTTCTCCTTCTAGAATCCCTATTATACAGATATTATTACGTTCCATATTGCCTTGCATTTCTCTTAATCCCTCTTCATTCTTTCTGAGCCTCTTTTCCTTTTCTTGCTCTTTCTGGGTGTTTTATTCTACTTGGTCCTCCAACTTGCTGATCCAATCTTCTGCTTCATCGATTCTGCTTTTCATTTTTTCCATTGTGTTCTTCAGTTCAGAAATTGTGTTCTTCATTTCCTCTTGACCCTTGTTGATAGTTTCTATTTCCTTTTTCATGTTGATATAGTTTGCAGTGAGTTCATCATAGCTTCCCTGTAGTTTCTGGTAGCTCTTTGAGAGCTCATGGAGCTTCCTGACAACCATTGTTTTGATCTCAAAATCTGATAGTTGAGTTGCCTCCATTTCATTTAGCATTCGTTCTGGGGCTTCCTCCTCTTCTTTTATTTGGGGATTGTTTCTTTGTCTTCCCATTGTTTGTGAAACTCTTCTTGTCAGCCTCAGCTTCCTAAATTGATCTGTTCTGGCTCCCTGGGTTTATGGTGTGAACTTCTGTGGTAGAATACCTGTGAGATTCAGGGGTGCAGTCTCCTTTGGGTATCCTGTTGTTCACAGCTTCCACTGTTTCAGCTATTGGGATGCTCCCTTTTTGGGTCCAACTCTGGCTTTTTCACAGTTCCAGGTTTTTTGTTTTTTGTTTTTTTGTCTCACCTAGGATCACTTGTGTGAGCTCTGGGTCTTCCACAAAGCCTCCTCCTCTGGCCACAGGGCTGCCAGTTACAGAACCACCTCTGGTCCTGGTCACAGGGCCGCCCCCGGTAACAGGGCTGCCCCTGGTTGCAGGGCCTCCCCCAGTCGCAGAGCCTCCTGCAGTCGCAGGGCTGCCCTCGGTCACCTATCAATAATTTTTAGTGTCACCTTAGTCACACCATTACCCCTTCCTGGTCCCCAAAATATCAAGCTTTAAAATGAGTAAATGAAATAGATAAATTCCATTGGCCCTCCCATCTCCAACTGTCCATAACTTTCTCATTCTACAGGTATTTCCATGCATGTCCCTCATCAATCAGAGGATTGCAGGTGATGGTTTTGCAATTCCCACAATTCCGTATCCCTTGACAATAACTAGGTTCATGTCACAGTGTATGGACTTGCTGTTTCTCAAAAGTTCGGTGCTGGTTGGTTGTGGTTACCTGGTTTTATTAAACTGGGGCCTGATCAATCACGCTGAGATGATCTTGTCTGTCTTCTTGTGTCTTGCCCCTTGTCCCACAGCCATGCTGCAGGCCGTGCGAGCCCTGATGATTGTGGGCATTATCCTGGGTGTCATTGGCCTCCTGGTGTCCATCTTTGCCCTGAAGTGCATCCGCATTGGCAGCATGGAGGACTCTGCCAAAGCCAAAATGACACTGACCTCTGGAGTAATGTTTATTATCTCAGGTAAATGGGCCTGGGGGTTCTGCTTGTCAAACATGCTTCTGGGAATGTCAAAGCAAAATTATTCTGGCAAAGGAAACATAGCTTCTCCCTGCTGAGTTTGGTTTGGATATAATTCAAAGCTTTTCCTACTGAGATTCAAAATCTGAGTTTAAGGCCCAGTGGCACTCGACAGAATTATCATGAGTGCTAAGGTCCCTCTTAGCTGCCACCCCAGTCCATTATAAGAGATTACCAACCCTAAGGTAGTCATGTGACTCAATCCTTAAAGGCATTGTTTTGGTAAGATTCTAGAAAATGATTTTAAGGGATGAACTCTTGACATTGTCAAAGAACCAAACCCTAAATATTCGTACTTTAACCACTGGTCCCAAAATGCATGAAAAATCTCTTTGTACACATATACAAATCCTTCTACTTTTAGAGAGATAAGAGAGCCTAAGCACCTAGCATGATGTCTAGTACATAGTGGGAATGCAATAATCAATGTTTATAGGAATAGAATGCTCTGTGGCCTGTTCATCTAAACTCCTTTAAGTTTACATTGCCTCAGAAACATTGTGATCCCTTAAAAGCTGACTCCAGACTTTTCTTTTTCTTTGTCTACAGGTCTCTGTGCAATTGCTGGAGTGTCTGTGTTTGCCAACATGCTGGTTACTAACTTCTGGATGTCTTCAGCTAACATGTACACTGGCCTCGGGGGGATGGTGCAGACTGTTCAAACCAGGTAACCTCCTACTCTAGGTCTCAGGCTTCCATGGGGAATATTGTTGTAAAAATCTGATCAGACACATATGCCTAATGTGGCTGTCAGTGTCTGAAACAGCAAAGATTTATTAGAGACAGCCATGCCATATTGTAAATCAACAATGATCTGTAAATTCATAACCTTCATTTCAGTGAAATATCCTTGGTGATATGAGTTGAGGCTGATCTGACATTTGCATTGAAATACAGCAACAGTTCTTGGTATTTATCTAACACGCTTACATAGGCCCCATTGTTGTAGCAATGAAAACAGGCACTATTAACTGAGGCATGTAAATGAGCATCAGCCTGCGTCTTTGGTCCATGATGGGAACCTGGCTAGGGACAGGTAAAAGCTTGAATAAAAATGAGCAAGATGCAGTATAGGTGCAAGATGCAGGAAAGTCATGTTTCATCTTCATTCGGCTTGACTCTTTCTCTCATTCATTAATTCATTATTTCTGCAAACGTATTGAGCACCTATTGTGGGCCATGAACTGTTCTGAGTGCTGGGGATAAAGACAAGGTCCCATTCTCACAGAGGTTATGGTGTAGCAGAGGGAGATGAAACTTCACTATAATTTGGTGCCTGAAGGAGGGCAGAACTTTTAAAAGATGGAAAAGCAATTCTAACATGTGTATTCATTTAGCCACTTCAAAGGGATATTTCTCATAGCAAGAAGCAGCAGCAAAGTCCTGAAGGAAAAAGATCTTGTTCTGAAAGAGCAATATGAATATTATAGCTAAGTGACCCATCATCTGTGAGGTAGATATACTTAGTATTTCTCCAGCCACAGCATCATGGGATACATGCAGGGTATAAGGACAAGGTAAACCCATTTACTTGCTGCCTCCCTGGAACTCCTGTCCCCATTCAGATCCCTGCTTCGCTTCAAGAATGGTAAGGAAGTGATCCCTATAGTTGCCCTTAGTCACCTCCATGGTCCTCCCATGTCCTCTGGGTTACAAAAGCAACTTAGAAATAAGCTGGGACTTGCCCAGTTTGGGCATAGAAAGTCCCATTTCCTAGAAACCTTTAATGTCACAGACAAATTGGAAGGGCCTACCTTGCCCAAAGTTTCTATGTGCCTAGTGTCCCTGCCCAGAGGGGCCACCTACCACCCACCTGACACCCAGCGCTAGGTGGCCATCTCCCTCTCACACCATCTCCCTGGAACCTGCCCCTCTCCCTTGGGCAGCCACCTTCAGTCCTGAGATTGATACCGGAGGATTCTGACTGGCCTCCCTGAACTTTTCCCTCCGTGGATAGGCAGCATTTTTTTCTGTGTCTTTTTATCTTCTCTGCACAGACAGCACAGCTGCCAAGAAAGACCTTGTCAGTCAATTGATGGGGTTTTGATTCTGGTGCCTTATTTAGTCCCAGCCTCCCCTCTTCCTGCCCCCCAACTCTGCCATTACCACTTTGTGTGTAACACTGGCAGAGCCTAAGCCCTGGACCAAAGCTAAAAACTGCCCTTTCCCTGTACACATCTTGCAAGGTGTTTCGTATTAGCCTAAACATCTCATTTTATAACATGAATTAATGACCTACTTTTTAAAATGAAGTGTCTCAAGTTGGGTTCCTCAGAAACAGATCGTAAGAAACAGATCCTGAGAATCCATGTATGAGTAATTTATTAGGGATGGGAGACAGGACAGGGAGTGGGCAAGCAGGACGGGGAAGGGGGTGATCTCAGATGAAGTCTTGGACTCAGCCTGATCCTAGGAAGCTGTGGGGTCTTTCGTGCTTCAGCACCATCAGCCTCTGTGCTGGTGGGGAAAGTGATTTCAGCAGCTGAACCAAAGTCAGGACTCCAGGGAGAGTCACAGGGACAAGATGGCAAAGGCAGAAGAACACAGGAGCTGGGGGAGAGACAGTGAAATGGCTAAAGGGACAGAGGGGACCCGGGCAGAGCACCATTGTACCTGCTAGACTGAGATTTCCTAATAGACACACACACTCACACACACATCTTGGGTTTTTGTTTTTTTTTTTTTTTTGCCTTCTTATAAAAAGAAAAATCAGATCTGGCAGCACCAGGCCCTCATTCCCTATGGCAAGAATCTCTGCAGCTGAGAGGCAGCTGCCCTTTGACCAGGGCTCACACTCCCCACACCACTCAAGTGCTCAACTCTGAAGTCATTTATCATCATGTCTATGGTCTCCCCCCACCCCCATATAATAGAGTTAAGAGAGTGAAGTATTTCCTTACATGCAGCCCACTTTACTTATTATCGAAGCCTCTTACCTGTCCAAGGTAGGTATATATGTTTGCTAACCTTGGTCAAGAGCGTCTAAGTTGAGGGAGAGAACTCACTCCTCACGCACATAGGACAGTGTAGTTGAATGATTAACAGCGAGGGCTTTGGTAGTAGAATGACCTGCATGTGAATCCTGGCAATGACATGTCTTTCCAGGTCTTTGGAAAAGTTAATTAGCCTCTCGAGCCTCAATTTCCTCATCTGTAAGATGGTCACATCAATTTAGTTCTTATGGAGACACTGTTTTCCCTGCAGGGATGCTGGCCAGGATTAATGGAGGTAGATGAGATGAATGGTTCTTGGCCTATGATTGAGAACTCAAGGGACCAAAATTCCTTCAGAAATAATAACTCAATACTGATTCTCTCAAACTTCTCTGGTTAAACCGTCAAGATACTCCCCTGTGGTGATAGGGAGGGAAAAGAGACTTCCTGAGATGTTTCTCTGAGGTTAGAGATCTATAATTAATTATATGCCTCAGTGATCTAAGCGGTCCAAGAATCCCCCTGCTGTTTTGCTAGCTAGCCTCCGTGCCAGTGCTGTTCTCCAGGGCACCTGTTCCGTTGGCTGTGACCCAAAGGCATGTGTGTTCCAGGGGCATGGGCAGGGATAGGTGTGGAATCCAAAGGGGAAACAGGACAGGCATGGTCAAGTGCAGTGGGTGGAACCTGGAGAGGTGAGTGGACCACATTCATAGCCATCATCTCCCCACTCAGGTACACCTTTGGTTCAGCTCTGTTCGTGGGCTGGGTGGCTGGAGGCCTCACACTCATTGGGGGCGTGATGATGTGTATCGCCTGCAGGGGCCTGATGCCCGAAGAAAGCAAGTGAGTCTCCCCATCCCAACGCAATCAGACATTTGATCTGAGTCCATTTTAACATATAATTTGCAGCCAGAAGGATCAGTCTGGGCATATGGAATAACATTGTTCAGGATGAACTTTCTCTTTTATGAGGAACAGATAAGACAGAATAGGAGTATTTCCTCCTGAGCAGATTTAGGTGTGATCCTATTTGAAGGGGGAAAAACCGTCTCTGGGTTCCCTCTAGCTCCGATATTCTGTAACTCAAGGGCTCTCAGCTGGGAGCAAGTCTTCCCCCAGAATGTGTGGCAACATGTGAAGACACTTTGATTGTTACATATTTGGAGGCAGGGGGAAGAGGTGATACTAACATCTAGTGGGTGGAAGCCAGGGATGTTGCTAAACATCCTACAATGCACAGGCAGGCCCCCACAACAAAGCATACGTCCCAAATGCCAATAGTACTGCTGTTGAGAAACTTTGCTGTAACTCCATAAATGGGCCCAGAGATGGCAGACCTGGATTGCAGGCTGGTTCTACTGCTAATTAGAGCCCCGCGACCACTAGAAAGTCATTTGCCCTTTCTGGACCTCTATTACCTCATCCATCAACTGAGCAGATTAGAGGACATGGGCTGCACAGAGGTATCTTACAGCTCCCAATTCTATGATTCCTTGGCATGGCCATGTTCCCCTGGGCATTGTTTCTGGTTCAGCTTCACTTTAATTGATTAACAGAGGGAACTCACCAGTCAGTAACTACCAGCTCTAATACAAAGCAAGAAATTCTGCTCCACTGCAGAGGTCCAAAGACCAGTGTTCCGAAACCTAGAGTGACCATTTCTCACAGTTCGCCCAGGTGGAAGGGTTTCCTGGGATACTGGACTTTCAGTGCTAAACCTGAGACACTCCAGGGTCAGTGAGGTGCTTTGTCCTCCTACCAAATACATCTATGGTCCTGTAATGCTTCTTTCTCTTTCAGCTACAAAGCCGTGTCTTATCACGCCTCGGGCCACAATGTCACCTACAGGACCGGAGGCTTCAAGGCTAGCACTGGCTTTGGGCCCAACACCAAAAACAAGAAGATATATGACGGGGGTGCCCACACAGAGGACGAGGGCCAATCTCATCCTTCCAAGCATGACTACGTGTAGCACTCCCAGACACCTCGGCATGGGCAGAAGAAAACCCCAATTAGAGCTCACCCCAGGACAATCCCTGATTGTTTTTGACTCTCCGATGAAGTTAGAAAAGCCTTCATTTCACCTGTGGTGAGGTCGGATGGTTTTAGCCAAATGTCTTTGTCTCTAAAAGTTCCATCACGAAACAGCTGAGCCATCAGATATGCTGTAGACTAAGGCTATAGCTCACATTTTGTGATCCTCTGTTTCTTTTTTCTTAATATAACCTTCCTAATCTGATGATAGAATGTGGTTTGAATTCCTATCAGACACTTGAATGATTTAGGTAGACGCTCCCTCCTCCTCCTAGCCAATATCTCATTGATTCTGTATTTCTCAACTCATCCCCCAGAACCAATCTGAAAGGGAAACAAGAAAGTCTGTCAAAAAACATCATTTCCTGCTATTAGATTTTTGCCTCCCCTCATCCCAAGTTGGCTACTAATAAATACTGATTGAAGAGGTGAAAGGGGGAAATTATTTGTAATGTCTCTAGCTCATTATCCAAGTTTTCTTAGGCTGTGATCTTAAATGTTACCTGGGCCAAAGTGATTTCAGGTTGAGGAAACCAAGACTTTCCATATTTCTGCAGGGGGTTGGGAGCATCTGCTAATTCCAGCAAGACTCTCCCAAGGGTTTCCTGAGCTCTCTCCACCATGGGTCCCCGTTCTGTCACAGGCCAGAAAGTATCCCTAGAAGAATAAGAAGATTTTTTGATACTCTTAATATATTTTGTATTCTACACAGAGTTAGAATAAAAAATGTCTTAGTAAAATGATACACTGTCTCTGTGAATTCGCCTCATTCCTATACACAGATAAAAGAAAATGAAAAACTAGTTGTTTTGATGTTGTCTACATTTTCCAGTATAAAATATCATACTTAAGTCTGAAGTTCATAAAATGCATGTTGATCCTAATTCCCTTAGAAGTCTCCAGGACTTGGATTATAATGATAGAGTCAGTGTAACCCATGTAAAAACCAAATAATGGAACACAGTGGGCCCTTGGAAGTGATGTGAAACTAGTTATCTTTCTGAAAAGTGATGAGCCTGAACTCAATATTAGGTATCCAAGTGCTACATGTCCACACTCTTGAGGCTACAGGCCACTGCCAGCTGACAGTTGACGTACTTGGCACTGTGGTGAGCTTTGTTACTCTGAGAGCAGTAATTGTCACTGAATTCACCTGGAGCAGTTAGACCACTGAGCGTTTAAGAACCGAAAGCTCTCTGCAGCCACGCACCTTCCCTGTGTTTACATCACTGCTGCAGAAAGCCTAATTCCTTCCAGGCCAGAATAGACCCACCAGGAAACTGAGGTATCTGGGGGGTTGGAGGAGGGATCTGCCCATTGAATTATTGTTTGGCAGGGGAAAATGTCCTCACGCCGATAGATCATGTAAAAGTGACCTCCAAGGAGATGGGTGCATAGTCATAGGAATCTTAAGGCTGGACAGACTATATCTGGGGAAAGGCCAGCTCATGGCCCATTAAACAGAAAGAAATTGTGTTCACCAAGAGAGAAAACAGTAAACTCAGAGACCCTGCTCACTGAGACAGCAATGGTTTTAGGCCCAATCAAACAGAGTACACATGGAACTCACTATCGAAGATTCGGTAATGAAGAACACAAAAACAATTCAAGGAGAAAAGGTTGGGGTGGGAGGAGAGGAAGCTAAGCAATCGCAATCTAGAGCCTGGAGATTGTTAAGGGTCCTCAGCATTGGAGTTGAAGGCCTGGAGTCACAATGATTTCTTTCCCTCCCACCACCAGAAAGTCCCTGGTCAGGCCTGAGACACTGAGATGTGGCTCAGTTGGGTTTTTAATGAGCACATTCTCCATCCAACACTTAATTGTTTAAAAGTCTCCATGTAGTTAGATTGTGCTTTGTAGTTACTTTTTGTTTGTTTCTCTTATTGTATATGTATCGAATATTGGCCTGCATGCTTTTGTTACTTAAATATTAAAAACACTTATGTCACATTTGAACAGCTTCTGTTCTTTTTTTCTAAGCTTCGGGAAGTGAAGGTGGGAGTCTCAAAGCTGAGTGCATCTTCCCGGAGTGTCTTTGCAGGCTCCACCTCAAAGGTGCCAGGAAAGCCCTCCACCCCCAGCTCTCTAGGAGATCTGGTCACCCTGTGCCAAGGCTGCATAGCTAACAGGAGAACATTCCACCAGGGCGGGTCTGGCTCCACACCTCACTCTCTCCCCACCATGCCAGAATGAATTCCCCTAAACAGGCAAAATACACACGTACAAACGAAGGAAGGAAGGAGGGAGGGAAGGAAGGAGGGAGAATGGGAGGAAGGAGTAAATTTACTTAAACAAAAAATTTTTTTTTGCTTATTAAGCCAAGAAGCATAATACTTAAAACAATGTAAAACTGTAAAATTTCATCTTTAATCCTCAAGTTTTAAAAAAATGTCAAATGAGCAAATCTACTGTAAATGATGGACAGACGGAGGGCAAGGATGAGAGAGGACATCAGGCTAGCTTTTCCCGCTGAGCTGACACATTCAGCCTCTGCAAAGCTCTCAGTATGCTGTGCAACCTATGTGCACTTTTAAGGGTTTCCAGGCTAAAGAGGACTTTGGTGTGATGCCCCCCACTCCCTGAAGGGTAGGGAAAGGCCCAGGGTCTCTGAAGCACACTCTGTGCAGATGAAATCCCTGATCCCTCCAGTGGCAGCAGCCAAAAGACACCCAAATTTCACCGAGATTGGGTTTGGGCTGAGGTTCATTTGAAGTCAGCATTAATCTTAGGTTGGAGCCCCCAACACTCTCTGGGACCCGAGTCAGTTTCCACTGCCATTGAAAGTTTTCCCATTCCTTTCTTGTCTCAAGTGGAACTGGATGTGACCTGCTCACTCTGGTCTCAGGTTGTTGACCAGTCCAGGCTTTCCCCGTTATCAAGGCTGCTGCCCTTAACCTTTGTTGACAATAAAAAAACTTATTTATTTTGTTCAACAAGCCAACTTGAATTTCCCCAAGGAATTTTTGAAAGGTAAAACATCAAACATATTAAGCATGTGGGACTTTGCCACCCATACTTATTGCCCCAAGAAGGACTGTTGCCATGGCAATGACTCAGTAAGGAGAACGGAGTTAGCTGAAGAGTGAATTAAATACCATCATGGAGCACAGGCCACCCAGCCATCCAGCCCCTTATGATACTTGAAGTGTTTACCCAAGTCTTAGGAGTTAAGTCATAATTAAGAGAAAGTGAGAGAAACAAACTCTCTCTGCAAACAAACATGTATGTTGAGGGATGGGGGTAGGGGGTCAGAATGTGGGTGAAGATGTTCTGAAAGTCAACAGTGAGTGTCTGTGGCAGTATCTTTTCCTGAGGGCTGGCAGAAACCTCCCGCCACTAGCCTTTGTGTGGACAGACCAGTCCCATCCCTCTGCAAAGGGGCACAGCCAATAGTGCGGACAGAACTCAGGGAAGTGTTTGCCAAAGAGCTGGTGTCAGAATGACCCTTGCGGCCTCTTTGGCAACAAACATACTCCAAAACTGTACATGTTCATTCTCTGTGATCCTGGAGTCCCATTCCTGGGAATCAGCCCAAGGGATATCATTCTGACTCTTAAAAAAAAACCCTTTGGTTCCATGGCTAAGAAAACTGTCAGCCGAAGGATGGTGTGTGGAAAATGTGAAAAGGAACTGAGCACTATTATCACTCCAGATACATGTTTCCCAGGTGCGAGGAATCCCACAGAAAGTGGTGCAGGAAAGCTGAAAAAGATAGGGCTTTGGCTTCTTAAAAAGCAAAATTTAATCCGTATGGAATGAATAAGTTCTCCACTTGCAGAATAAAAGTTCTTTGCACCAGCTGGGTTCTCATCACTGCCAGGTCTGTGCCTACAAAAAGGGTCTGTGTGCAGTGTGTGAAAAAAAAAAAGGCTTTAAATAGCAAAACTACCAGCAAACATATTGCATTGGTGAAATGTCTGGCTTTCTGTGTAATTTGACTTTCTGTCTGGGCTTTTCAAGTCCTAATATAGATGTTCAAGTTACAGAATAACATCTTAAGACAAATACTTAACTTTAAACTCAGGAATTTGATGGGTTTTTATTCTTTTGCCCTTAAGAAGTTCTGAACAGCACAATGTAACCCGTCTTCTGCCTGAAGTTGTTGTTTTTTTTTTTTTTTTTTTTCCCCTTACAGTCATTTTATTGACCTGGAATCAGTGGCGAATTTAACATTTTATTTAACATTATTTATACAGTTTTAGTATCTTCTCCCTCCAGTTTACTTATACATATTGCAAACATGAGAAGGAGATTGATATTTTGCATTGAACTTGGCATCTAGACTTAAAATCCTTGCCTCAGTCCCTTGTTGGTTGAGTAGTTCCGAGGATCAGCAGTCCCTGGATTAACTGCAGTTCCACAGAGCGTTTATCTGAGACCATTATCGCCAAATGGTTCCTAAGTAATTAGCCCAGACCCAAATCAAACACAAGTTGTATTTGTAATTTTTCATTTGTTTTTGAAGCCAAAATGCCAATACCTTTTATATGAGAACAAGAACACAAGGAACACCCCACAGAGGTCCAAATGAATCACTGGGCTTCAGAAAAACGCATATTTCACACATTACCTTGAATTCAAACTGTCGTGAAAAGACGGGAGAACAGTGTTCATTCATGATGATATGTAAACGTAAATGAATCACCACTCTTTGAAAAAGCTCTTATAAGCAGAAACCAAATCTTTTTAAAAAATCTCCTTCCCTTCTTCACTAAGTAAATAAATGAATAAATACAACAAAGGGGGAAAGGCTGTGGGCACAAAGAAGTTCAGCACGGGGTTGTTTTCAGTCCTGTAAAACTGGGAAAAGGAAAAAGAACCTTAATCCTAACAGCAGCGGGGGGAGTTACCATACGGTGCAGCAGCATAATGAAACATACTGCAGATAATTAATGTCCAAAAGTTTTTCGCAACAGACGGAGAATCTCTCATTACTTCATGTTATAAATAAAGGTCAAATCCATCACTGTAAATACAATATGATCTGAATCGTGGGGAAAACACACAGTAATCTGCAAGGAAATGCATCAGATTATTAACAGTTCTTGGCTTTAAGTGCTGAGATTGGGCTAAATTTGTTTTCTTACAGCCTGTTTTTCTAAATTTTCTATAATGGGCGTGTAATTTTTATTTTTGCAATAACAAACTTTTTGAAAGACCCAACACATGTTTTCTCACCTCACAGGCAGTCCCAAATCTCCTTGCTCCTGCCTTCTTCTACTGTAGAATCTGGAAAAGCTTAAATGGCCACTTTTCCAGCCACCTTCTCAATGAGATGTGAGTAGAAGTCAGATCCCCTGGCCTTTACCCTTCCTCCCTCTTCTTGTCTAGAATGTAAGCACAGTGAGCGATGGGTGCTGCAGCAAGCGCCTGGGAACCAAACTGCAAAGGCCGAGGGAATCCCAGATCCTGGCTATAGCACTGTCAGGTGCTGAACCCAGGCCAGCAGCTGCCAGTTGTTGAGACAGTAGAAAGTGTTGGAGAAAGCTGTGTGGCAGCAAGGCCAAGGGCAGAGGTTCTCGACCATTATCACATGGAGAGATTTGTAAATATAAAAATTATAAAGCAGAGTGACTCAGTGGCTCAAATGCTTGTTCTTCATGTTAGAAACCTGACCGGTCTCAGTGGACTAAAATCAAGGTGTTGGCAAGGCTTCGTTCCTTTTAGCAAGCCCTCGGGAGAATTTGTTTCCTTGATTTTCCAACTTCTAGAGGCTCCCCACGTTTGTGGACCCTTTCTCCACATTCAAGGTCAGCAACGTGGCATCTCTCTGATGTGCTTTCATGGTCACATCTCTTTCTTTGCCTCACTTCTTTTGCATCCCTCTACTTCAAGGGTTCTTGTGATGATACTGGACTCACCTAAATAATTCAGGATATTCTCCCTGTTTCAAGGTCAGTTGTTTAGCAACCTTAATTCCACCCGCAACTTTAATCCCCCTTTGCCATGTAAGGTAACATGACTGCAGGTTCTGGAGATTAAAACACGGGCATTTGGGGGAAGTATTCTGCCTGCTGCAGTTAAGATGCAGTAGTTCTGCCTTGTCCACAAGCGAGGTGTCCCAGTACCCGAAGTGCATGCCTGAGACCACAGCTAGTACTGAACCCTATATACACTATAGTTTTTGCTATATGTACACAACTATGATAAAGTTTAATTTATAAATTAGGTACAGAGATTGATGATAATAATTAATAATAAAATAGAACTATAACAATATACTGTAATAAAAGTTTACAAATATAAAAAAGCTATAAAGCATGTGAGAAAACAAGTCATGAGAAGACAGTCACCAGATGCAACAACCAAGAGAAATCACATCTCAGGATCTACAGCTAATAGAAAAACATAAGAGACTATAAAATAAGTGTACTTTCAATATTTCTCAAAGAGAAGTGAAGAAGAAAGAACAGGTGGTATTTTTAAATGAACCAAATGAAATGCTGAAAATGTAAAATATAGTCATTGATAGAAGAGTCATAGTTAAGTTAAATAGTGGACTAAACACAGCAATGGAGACTTAGAAGAACAAGTAAGGAAAATGACACAACACAAAAAGAAAGCGGTATAATGCCTGAAAAAGATTTTAGCTACATGACACATGGGATGGGGAACTTTAATGTGCACTTGATTCAATTTTAAAAAAAGAAGAACAGTCAGCATGGAGGAGAGGAAATATCACTAGAACTGAAGAAAGACATACGTATTGGTGCTGAAAACACAGTAGTTCCTGATGAAAAGAAGCAAAGAGGAAAAGCAAAATAAGCAAAGAGGAAAATCATTTATTTCAAGCCCATGGTAATGAGACTGACATTAGCACCAAAAAATGCCAGGAAATTCTGTAATTGTATCTTCAAAGTTCAGAGGGAAAACAAGGTCAAACTAGAATTTCACACCCAATTAAACCATTAATACAAATTAAGGGCAAGACAAAGAGTAGCAACTATGATCAAGGCTTTCAAGAAACCAACATAAAAGATACTGGCAGTTTTAGCTGTCACTGTTCTCAAGAGATTGCGTGAGCCACTCAGGATTCTCCCAGTGAAGAAGAGTCAAGTCTGAGGAACTGAAGATCCTATGGATCCTATTGAGTAGGGAATCCCAGGCAAATACCAGTGAGGATTTTATTTAGACAGTCAAGAACAAGTGGACCTTGAAAAGCAATCATCAGCTTAGCGTTAGCGCTCTTTACCCATCTGGAATTCCTTCAGTAGTTTGAGAACCGCAAAGATACACATAGTAGGCATGCAGAGGGCCCAGCATAAACCTACACTGTGCTCACCCTGGAATGCAAACATGTCTTTTTGTATGCAAAGGTCATAAAACCCATTCCATGATTCTGGCTTTCTCTACCTTCTGCTTACTCATCAACTAAAAACGGTTTTCCTACCAGACCCAACTGTATGAATTTTTAGTTCAGTATAAACTACAAACAAAGCATAATCTATGTTTCTCTAGTTTGAATTCTCAAGAGAGACTGATTGACCATTAGCCAAAGAAAAATTGTCATTCCTATGTGACGGGTCTGCCTCTGATCCTATCAGTTCTGTCCTTGCACAGCAGAAACTATTGGTTTGCCTACTCTACAGCCATTCTGCTACTAATACTTTTTCTTGATAAAGAAATGTATCCACCTCTCACTCCTATGACCCTATCCCCAGCCCAAGAGTATATTCTGTTGGTGTAAGTCAATATTAGTGACTAAATCCCCTCCCAGTGATTGGCATAGAGGAAAAAGCATATGATCCACTTTTAACTATTGACTCATAAAAGACAGTCTGTTGGAGGATTCTTTGATTTCTTCACTCTTAATAAGAATACAGCAACAGAGAAACCCCCATCCCCCCAAATACATACACACACATACTTTCTTCTTCCATCTAAGCAAAATTGTGACTGGATATGATGATTGAAAGTACTAAAGCCAGGTTGCTACCAGCCTAAAAGTGAAGCCAACTCATGGAGGAGGATAGGACAAGAGAAGCCTAGGAAAGTGGAGCCAGAGTTCTAATTTATGCTCCTCATTTGAAGACATTCCATCTCTGAACTTTTTGTAATGAATGATAATTAACTTCTTTATTGCTTAACCCAATTTTAGTTGTGATTCGCTATTACTTAAAGCCAATACATCCTAATCAAAACTGACATAAACACCTAGGCCAGGCTTTTGTCAGAGACCATTCAGAGGGGTGGGGGGTACAACTCCCACACAAATATCCACTGTGCCACATGGACTTGGGGAGCATGAGGATGAAGATGTCCTAGGATATGCCATTTCAAGGGAAGAAAAGTGATAAAGAACAAGTTTACTTCAAGAATGAGTAGGGATGATTCTGGATGCAGTGTGATGGTTGTCATTTTGATGGTCCTCTAATCTGGTGTGCATAGGCTTGTTTGTATATGAGTTCCAGATCAAGTGCATTGCAAAACAAAAAGGGAAAAATATCAACAATTGTTACAGGTGGAAATGGGGTCCTTGTGGTGTCACAAGAAAAGCATTTCTGCGGACCCACACGTGGGAGGTTGAGGTGTTGTGGTAAGGTTTATTGAAGCTGGAGCAAACACAAAGGATTGTCCCAGGTTCAGCTCTGTTCTGCTGTGGAAAAAGTCCAGGCTTGTCTTCATCAGGCCTAGAAACAGGGCTGGTGTCCAGAAATTCTGTGCTGTGGCAAGGCGTAGTCCAGTTTAGTCTCTGTACCCATCTGGCTAGCTTAGTTTGTTCCCAGCAGCATTTCACCTGGTGCTGTGCCCAGGCCTGTGCTTGGAGCCTGCTTGGAGTTGGCGTGGCTGCTGGACCCCAGGAAGCTGATAGGCCTGCATGGCTGCTATGGGGTGAAAATGTGCAATCACAGAGGCAAGCACCTTACTGAGGGAGAGAGGGGGGGGGGGAGAGAGAGCGCGCGCGAGCATGCTTTGTTAAGCTTAGATTATATTATCTCAAACTTGGGAAGGACCAGGCACTCTTTCAAAATAACCAATTTATTTCCAAATTGTTCACAGGCTTGCTTTGGGTCCTTCCCCTAACCAATCCATTTCCTAGATCTTCCAGGGGCTCTGTGTCCCTTATCCAATCCAACCCTTTTCTCAGACCAGACAGACAGGCTTTTGTGGTCAGCTCCCCCTGTGCCATCTTGGCTTCTATTGTGCATGTGCCCAGCAGAGGAATTTCCCCTTTATTGTTTATTCCTCCCCAACCTCATAGTCCAGGTGAGTGAACCAGTTGTACCTTGGGGAGATTGAAAAGCTGGTCCTTCCTCCCTACGTGTGGGAAGGAAGGGTGTTAATCCCCATAGCAGAGTAGTGTTGTGATAGCCTGGGGTAACTATGAATGCTGCAACTTCTAGACCCACCATCTGATTCAGCAACCCAGTCCGTCAGGTTCAGCAATGTCCGTTCCGTTTGCTCCCCCCTCTTCCACAAATATTTAGCTACTTACACTGCACAACTACCTAACTAAAAGCTCCATGGCATACTGAGAGGTGCTACTAGCTTTGTGCTGTGGCCTGCTTGTGTCAGGAGATTGGACTGGAGTTTCCTGGAAAGATGGAAACTTGGGCACTAAATGGGCACAAAAATCCCTCTTTGGAACCAGGCACAATAAATGGTTGGATTTTTTATGTTTTGTTTTGTTTTGTTTTTTACTTTATTTTTATTGTTAACATTATTACAGATGTCCCCATCCTCCCCTTCCCCCCAACTTTGGATCTTAAATGCCAACTCAGAGTGACTCCAACTGACTGTAGTTAGAAAGACTCAGGCATGTGGGAATGCCGTGACCAATAAACAACGTCTGCTGTGGAACTGGCTGGGGAATGGCGGCACACCTTCCACATACTCACCCTCCTGAGTCCCTTCTGTGATGGACCTCAGCCAACCACTCCCTGCATCACAGTGAGAATGCCCTCCCTTCAGCACCCCATATTATACATTCAAAAATCTTATATTTTTTACTTACTCTTAAGCAAAGATATACTTACAAAAGTGTACTGTCTCCAACCAATTTCATCACTGTTAAACAATCCACCAAACCCAAGAGTCATTCTCATCATATTTATTGTCCCTTATGCTTCAGAGTACTTGACAATCCTCAACTCGTTCTATTTCTTTAAAAACAACAGCACTCCACCTAGTGAATTTAACTTTAGAATTTTATTACTTTTGTTGTTTTTAGTATTATTCTTGTCTCCCTGCTTCGTCCTGAAGATTTTAACCATAAGTAGTTTTGACATGCTTCAAAGCTTCTTTTGTTCTTTCAGGGAGCTTTTGGAGAGGGTCCAAATTCACAATGTCTCTGAGAAACAAGGCCACAGAGAAGCCTTTGAATTTACTTCCACAAATATTTCTTGAGTACCTACTTTGTACCAGGTGCCATGACAGGTACAAAGACGAATAAAGAAGAAAGAGAAAGTATCATTTGTTGAGATTCTGCTGTGCTATGCAACATGCCAATACCATGCTAGGGACTTTGAAGTGTTTCAGCTCATTTTATTCCCATAAGAACCTCCCAAAGCATCATTATCACAATTATAGCTGAGGAAACTGAGGCTTAGGGAGGTTACATGACCTGCCCAGCCACTTATCTAGTGATTAGTGGAGCTGGGATTTGACTCAAAGCCCATTTGTTTCAATGAACCGCAACAGAGAACCAAAGGACAAATATGGCTCATAAGAAAGTGGGAGGAGGCACCCTGAGAAATTTAAAGTCATAACATTGCCTAGTGAGTCATATGAAAGTGGGCCAGTTATCACTTTATAAATTATTTATCTAACCACAGTCCTGTATACCTGAAACTAACATAAAATGACTGTCAATTATATTTGAAAAATTACATTTAAAAAAAATAAATAAATAAAAATAAAGGCTTCCACTAAGGGAAAAAAAAAGTGGGCCTGTTACTAACCTCTCTGAGCTTCAGCAGCCCAGGCAACATGGGCTAGTACCTACCTTGCCAGGTTGTGGAGAGGATTAAAGATGATATATATAAAGCACCTAGCACATGGTAAGTAATCTATAAAGAATAGCTACTATTATTCATAGCTTTGTAAATTACCATTTCTCAAAAGGACAGGAGCCATTTTCCTATATACCAGATTCTCAGAACTTACAATGGGTACAAAGTATGAAATCTGGGATCTAAACTAACAAGATTTTGCTATACGATCCTGAGAAAGTATGGTTATTTGAAGAATCTCAGGACTGTCTGCAAGAAAAGAAAATCCCAAGTCGGAAGGAAGTTCAGAGACTTGCATTCCTCCTCCCACATCCTCATTCAGGAGAGCTACTGACCAGGAATGACAAGAGAACTTACCATTGCTGAGCCTGCTCATGAATTTGCATGAAAAGTGAAAGTAATATGACCACCACATCTGGCCCCCTGGAATAGCCAGGCATCTACAGTAAGAGGAAAGCCATTATCTACACTGCCTGGAATCCCACTGCAGATCTTTACAAAGGCACAAACTTACACTGGATATCAAGCTTTGGTTAGTCTCCTGGAGTGCTGGCTTTGCTTATGCCAGGACAAGTGTGTCCCCAAATGAAGGAATTGATAGGACATTTGTCTCTGCATTGAAACCTGATTAAACGCAAGTCCAACCCACTCTGTTCTCTCAAGAATCCTCACATTTCTAAGCTGTTTAGTCTTTCATGATTCATTAATTACTATGGCAAGAAGACTCCATCCTTGGTTCTTCTAGTGATAATCCATCCACAGTGCAGCACGAATGCTCCAGGAACAGGCCATCTCTCTAGTAGAAAGAAGGCTCATGACCTAAGTGGAAGGACTTGAATAGGAACTGAAAACTCATCCCCATTTTGGGCCACCCAAAGCTCCCCCCCACCACAAAATAAAGTTTTTTCCTTATCTCCTATTACTGACATTGTGAATTCTCAGCATTCCCAAACTTTTTTTTATGAAAGAACCTCTTAAATATAGGAAAAGAGTAGAGATGGTTGCACCACATTGTGAATATATTAAAAATTACTGAATTATATATTCACTTTAAAGTGGTGAACTTTATGTTATTAAATTAAATCTTGATAATAGAAACAATTTTTTAAAAAACAAGGGAAACTCAGCCTTGGGAGGCCTGGAGGGCCAGACTCAACTGTAGAGCGCTAGGGAGAGCCTCCTGTGCTTCTCACATTCTGCTGTATCATATGTCTGTACTTGTTGCAATTTTTTGAGTTGTTTATTTACCAGTTAAAATGCTTAACATTTATCCCCTCATGTTCAACTAAATTTAATCCCCAGAAAGATGTAGCTTTGTTTCAGGGGATTCAGAGAACCTGTGGCAGCACCACTGGCTTGTGGGCTTCAGATGCATGGGAGTAGAGCCAGGCTTACCAGGGTGTGAGTCTCAGAGTGGAATCCTAGGATGTGAGTCCCAGGGAATGATCCCAAGGTGTGAGTCTCAGGGAGTAGATTTCAGGGTATGACTCCAGGGTGTGAATTCTTGCTATGGGACCCTGGCCTGGTCAGGTCACTAGAGCATCCATTTTCTGCTCTGTTAAATCAGGAATCCAGCACCTACTGTAACATGAAACATGTCCAAACAAGAAATATGCTGTATGTCACAGGAATAATTGGCAAAAATAAATAAATAAATAAATGAAACGATCACAACCACAACAGCCTCAAAACACCACATATACAGATGTTTACACTAACTAGACAGTAGCTCCAGAGTTGAAAGATCTTATCCAAGGCAGGAGACCTCTTTGAGGTAAGCCAAGAACAAACATTTAATGGGAAATTTCCAGGTAAATCAAGAAAGAAAAGTTCCACTCACTTGGATACCTGTGAAGGCCAAGATTAGGACAGACTTCTGTAGATGGAGGAAACACCCTTTCCTTATTATGAATACAGACTATGGTCAAGAACAAAATGAATGTCTTCAAGACAGTACTTATTTTAATAGATTAAGTGGTAAAGAGGTAAATGCATCAAATAGGAGACTTCAATTGGAGAATCCACACCCATCTTAACCGATCTAAACAGCCTCACTTCCATGCATGGCCCCAGGGCACAGAGAGCTAGGGCTCAACTCTACAAATGCAAATGTACAATAGATATAGTCATCTTAATGAGGAGACAGGAAGGAGCAATACATGGCTTAGCCCTGGGCAGGTAAGGGGCCCCAAGCTTGATGGGGCTCTGCTCTTTTACTGCCTTCCTAAGAACTGTCTAACTCCCCTTCCCCAGCCCCCAGGGACTGGAACTGGCTGCAGCCAGGAATGCCATCTGAGAGGGCTCCTCAAGCTGAGACCAGGATACAGAGGACTCAGTCCCAGTTTTTCCCCTTCTCAGTGCTCTCTGACATCTACCCTGAAATCGGAGTCAACCAGAAGTCCAAAGGAGCTCTGGGACTTGTGCCTATGTGCTCCCAGTTCTAGGACAGCAGACAGGCAAGCATATCGCTCTTAGTTGGTACAGTATTTCTCTATGGGATCGTGTAAGATCAGGCCCCTAAAATCAGGCTAACATGCTGATTTTGAGTGACGTATTTTTCACAGAATAAGTTCAGGACTCTGAACTACCAAAAGTTCATTGCCACAAGTGTGGGCCCATGTGTCAAATCTCACCCTTCTAGTGTCAGTGCTGCCTCTGGTCTACAACATCTGATCGCAGCAGGTGTCATTTACCCTGTGTGTTCCCCACTGCTGGGACCCAGAGCAGTTAGCCAAGCCCTCACAAGCTCCATGCCATGGATACATCAGTCCTCTGAGGATAGTCACTTAGTTATATTCTCACAGGGCTTTGGAGACCCTTGCTCTGCCACACAAATGAGCCCTTCTGATTTATGCCCTTTCCTGCCACCAGTCACTGTGGTGACATCGTGTTCTCCCAGGTCATTCTTAAGCTATGATAGAGAATGTACAGACATGACTGGCACAATGGCTAAGCCTTGCTTTTCTCACTCCACCCATAGACCCCTTGCCTATCTTCTCTGCAGGTGAGAGTGTGGTCAACATTGAAAGAGATATACCTTCTAGAAATGCAATGATGAAAGCCTTAAAAACTCAAGAGAAGATATGGTCAGAAGATGTGCCATTCTACATTTGTGTTATAAAATTCCAAATGGCAGAGTAAAGACAGTCTATTCAGCAAACAGTGTTGGGAAAATTAAACAGATACATCCAAAAAGAACTAGATCACATCCTTATACCATACACAAGAATAAAGTCAAAATAGATTAAGATTTAAATGTGGACTCAAAACCATAAAAATTCTAGAAGTAAACATAGGCAGTGAAATCTTAGATACTTCTTGGTTCAGTAATTTTTCTGATCTTTCTCCTTGAGAAAGGGACACAAAAGAAAAAAATAAACAGACTTCCGGCCAAGATGGAGGCATAGATAGACACACTGTGCCTCCTTGCACAACAAAAACAAGGACAGCAACAAATTTAAAAAAACAACAAAAACTGACAGAAAATTGAACTGTATGGAAGTCCAACAACCAAGGAGTTAAAGAAAAAACATCTATCCAGAACTGTAGGAGGAGCAGAGATGGGCAGCAGGTGGAGGAACAGGGCAGGCAAGGTGGTGGCTGGCGGACCAGGTGAGATAGCAGATTGCAGACTGAGCAGTCCCATATTCGAGTGCAGATAAACCAGGAGAAACAACTGGGGAGCAAGACAGACCACACAACCCAGGGTTCCAGTGTGGGGAAATAAAGCCTCAAAGCCTCTGACTGAAAAAACCTGTGGGAGTTGAGGTGGCAGTGGGAGAAACTCCCAGCCTCACAGAATAGTTCATTGGAGGGACCCACAGGGTCCTAGAATGTACACAAACCCACCCACCCAGGAATCAGCACCAGAAGGGCCCAGTTTGCTTGTGGGTAGCAAGGAAAGTGACTGAAAACTGGCAGAGAGCTGAGTAAGAGCCATTGTTCCCCTCTGGGACCCCTCATCCACATACAGTGTCACAATGCAGCCACATGGGTTTCCCTGCCCTGGTGAACACCTAAGGCTATGCCCCTAACTATGTAACAGGTGTGCCAAGATGAAAAAAATGGCCCAAATGAAAGAACAGATAAAAGCTCCAGAAAAAATACAACTAAGCGATGAAGAGATAGCCAACCTATCAGATACACAGTTCAAAACACTGATAATCAGCATGCTCACAGAATTGGTTCAATATTGTTGCAAAGTAGAGGAAAAAGTGAAAGCTATACAAAGTGAAATAAAGGAAACTGTACAGGAAACCAACAGTGAAGGGAAGGAAACTGGAATGCAAATCAATGATTCGGAAAAGAAGGAAGAAATAAAAATTCAACCAAAACAGAACGAAGAAACAAGAATTCCAAAAAAAATGAGGAGAGGCTTAAAAACCTTTGGGACAACTTTAAATATTCCAATGTCTGAATCATATGAGTGCCAGAAGGAGAACAGGAAAAGCAAGAAATTGAAAACTTGTTTGAAAAAATAATGAAGGAGAACTTCCCCAATCTGGCAAAGGAAATAGACTTTCAGTAAGTGCAGGAAGCTCAGAGAGTCCCAAAGAAGTTGGACCCAAGGAGGAACACACCAAGGCACATCATAATTACATTACATAAGATTAAAGATAAGGAGAGAATCTTAAAAGCAGAAAGAGAAAAAGAGACAGTTAACTACAAAGGAGTTCCCATAAGACTGTCAGCTGATTTCTCAAATGAAACCTTGCAGGCAAGAAAGGGCTGGAAAGCATTCAAAGTCATGAAAGGCAAGATCCTACATCCAAGCTTACTCTATCCAGCAAAGCTATCATTTATAAATATATATAATAGCAGGGTAGATAAAGTGCTCCCCAGATAAGGTCAAGTTAAAGGAGTTCATCATCACCAAGCCCTTATTATATGAAATGTTAAAGGGACTTATCTAAGAAAAAGAAGATCAAAAATATGAACAGTAAAATGACAACAAACTCACAGCTATTAACAACCAAACCTAAAAACAAAAAAACAAAAACAAACTGAGCAAACAGCTAGAACAGGAACATAATCACAGAAATGGAGATCACATGAAGGGTTCTCAGTAGGGAAGTGGAAGGGGGAGAAAGGGGGAAAGGTACAGAGAAGAAGTAGCATAAATGGTAGGTAGAAAATAGACAAGGGGAGGTTAAGAATAGTATAGGAAATGTAGAAACCAAAGAACTTATATGTATGACCCATGGACATGAACTAAAGGAGGGGGATGTGGGTGCAAGGGGGTATGCAGGGGGGAATGGGACAACTGTAATAGCATAATCAATAAAATATATTTAAAAAAGAAAATATAAACAAATGGGACTACATTAAACTGAAACTTTTTTTATAGCAAAGGAAACCATCAACAAAATGAAAAGACAACCCACTTGAATAGGAGAACATTTTTGCCAATGACACATCTAATAAGAGATGAATATCCAAATTTTATAAAGAATTTTAATACAACTCAATGCCAAAAAAAATAAATGATCCAATCAAAAAATGGGCAAAGGACTGAAGTAGACACTTCTCCAAAGAGGACATACAGATGGTTAACAAACATGAAAAGATGCTCAAAGTCACTAATCATCACAGAATTGCAAATTAAAACTACAGTGAGATATCAACTCACATTTGTCAGAATAGCTATCATCAATAAATCAGCAAACAAGTGCTGGTGAGGATATGGAGAAAGAGGAAATTCTGTGCACTCTTGGTGGGAATGTAGACTGGTGCTGCCACTATGGAAAGCAACATGGATTTACCTCAAAAAATTAAAAATGGAATTGCCTACGATCCAAAAATTCCACTTCTGGGAATATATCTGAAGAAATCTAAAACATTTGATTCAAAAGAGTATATGCACCCCTATGTTCATTGCAGCACTATCTACAATAGCCAAGATTTGGAAGCAGCCCAAGTGCCCATCACTAGATGAATGGATTAAAAAACTGTGGTACATTTACATAATGGAATACTACTCAGCCATGAAGAAGAAAGAACCATTACCTTTTGCCAAAGCATGGATGGACCTAGTGGGTATTATGTTAAGCGAAATACCAGAGAAAGACAATTACCATATGATTTTACTTATATGTGAAATCTAATAAACAAAATAGAAACAGATTTATAAATACAGAGAACAGTGTGACAGCTGTCAAAAGGGAGTGTGATTAAGGAGTTGGATGAAATAGATGAAGGGATTAAGCAAAAAATAATAATAAAAAGACCTCATAGATCCAGACAACAGTGTGGTGATTACCAGAAAGACAGGTGGGTAGGGAGAGAGAGGTAGGAGAGGGTAAAGGGGGGATAAACGGTGACAGGAGACTTGACTTGGGGTGGTAAACACACAATTCAAATGGTGCACTATAGAACTGTACACTTAAAACCTATATAATTTTAGTAAACAATATAACCCCAATAAATTCAATAAAAATATCTTTAAGAATTAGAATTATGCTAAACCTGTAAAATAAATAAATAAATAAAATTCCAAATGGTAAATTTAACAAGACCAGAAAATAACCATTCTCATTTTCCTGTGTACTCATCATCAAGCAAATTTCACAGCATTGAAGAGAGTCACGAGAAGCCAGCATTCAAACGTGGCGTGATGCACGTGCAGCATCGCATGTGACAGTTCAGCCAGCACTAAATAACCAGTGTCAGGAAACTGCAGAGACATGTAGATCTGCGTAAGGTCAGTACAAACAGCCACAATGTCGAGAGTAAGGGCAGCATTGCTACCTTTTCTTCATGGCGAGGAGTATAAAATCAGGTAGAAATGGTGCATTTGGCAACACAAAATACAAAGCGGTGGTTCCTGGACCTGAGCGGGATGAGCTGGTACCAGTACACTAGAGTCTTCCACAGGCACTGATTGGACAACAAACAAATCCTAAGTACCTCTTCTCCACCCATGTTCCCATGTTGCTATTGATAAACCACTATATTGCAGGTGAGCCCATAAATTCTGTAATTCTTTGTTTTAATCAACTTGTTTATGTAGATAGCCCGCAAAAATTATTTCCCCATGGCCCTGCACACACAGGGGTGTCCATACCATGGCCCACGGGCTGCATATGGCCCATGATGGCTATGAATACAGCCCAACACCAAATCATAAATTTAGTTAAAACATTATGAGCTCCTTTTGGTTTGGGAGTTTTTTTTTTGTTTTTGTTTTTTCTTAGTTTAAATTTTTATTTTTCATTCACAGTTGGCATTTGACATTATTTTAGTTTCAAGTATACAGCATAGTGGTCAGATATGTATATAACTTATGAAATTATCCCCCTGATAAGTCTAGTACCCACCTGGCACCATACAAAGTTATTACAACATCACTGACTGTATTCCCTATTCTGTACTTTACGTTCCCATGACTATTATTTAACTACCAGTTTGTACTTAATTCCTTCGCTGTTTTCACCGATCTTTTTGTTTTCATTAGTGTCTATGTATTTAATATGTGGCCCAAGACAACTCTTCGTCTTCCAGTGTGGCCCAGAGACACCAAAATGTTGGACACCCCTGGCTCAGAGGTTCTGCGGGCAGGAGTGCGTATTTCTGAAGCAGAGCAGGGGGCTTTGTGGGAACAGTTGAACGGAAACATGCCTGGGGAAGTGCACGCAAACCTGAGGACAGGAGAACCTGGTTATAGAGATTTGTGTTCCCTTCAAATAATCTTCATTAACCCCCCACCCCCAAGAGTCTTCTCAAATATAATAAAAATTATAAAAAAGAAAAATGAGTAGACTAAATGTTGGAAAATTTTAGGCTAATGTCAAGAGGAAATCTACCAATATAGTTCAAAATAGTAGCTACTAAAGCCAATTTTCCTAGGTTCAAACCCCACCACTATCGTTTATAGTCACGTGACCTTGAAACTCTCTGAGCCTCAGTACTCCACCCTGTAAGTGGGGGAATAATAGTACCTCAGTGAGTACTAATCAGTCAGTGTACGTTGTTATTATTTGCTTCTGGAGGGAAGTGGCCGATCTTATGCAGAAAAAAAATCCCATAACTGCTTCTAGAAAATCCAGCTAATTTCTTTTACCTTTACCTTTCTTTTTGGTATACTTCAATTGTTTTTTAAATAATTTTAAAGATATGAGTCCTCCAATTTAAAATCATGCTATATTCCAGCAAGGATAGACAAAAACAAGTAAATTCATGGTTATAAACACTGTGGTGAAATTGTAAAGTTGCAAAAATAAAGAGAACATCATAAAATCAAATCAATAAACAAGGCAGATTGACTACAAAGCAACAGCATTTGGGTTGATGATAGACTTTTCCAGAACACAACAGATCATATCTTTAATGTAACAATGGATAGCAATTACCATCTTAGCATTTTACACCTAAATATTCTATCATTTAAGAATAGAGTGAAATATTTTTACTTTTTAACTCTAATGGCATGCAATCCAAGTAAAAGCATAAAATTTTCCTAAGTTCATGCAACTTCAAGAAAAGTCCTCTGGTGCCTTATCCCTTGATCAGATTGTCACCCCCAAATACTTTCTACATGAAAATTAGCAAACACCTTTGGCTGAAGACTATCTTGAGAATGCCTAAATCCACACTCTAAAAATAGAAAAATATAAAAGTTTATGGGGTATTAAACCTATGTATTTTGGCACCAGCCTGAAGCAGCTAGTGAATACAATTATGTGATCAGTTATATATGGCCTCATTCCAAATATTGATGGTCCAAGCCACTATACCCTCCCTGGATTAACAGGAAGTCCCATTTTTTGCTGCAGCACCTACCCCAAACTTTTCAGATTTATTGTAATTTACATGTGAAACAAAAATATACCTAGATCTGCCCATTGGTGGGTCCTGGGTAAGGTCATCTTCCTCCCCAGAGGGTCCAGAGTGCTTACAAACACACAGAACCTCTCCTCCATCCACCCCCAGCTCTCACCCACCCTGTGACCTGCCACCTCCTGCCCATCTCATGGATGCTCCTCAGCTCCTCCACTCTGGAGACCAGACTACCATCTTCTGGCTTCTTTGAGGCCACCCTCAAACTACCATCTCCTCCACTGTAGGTCTCCCTCTGACCTCAGTGGCTCCTTTCTCCCCAAGAATGTAGCTGCTTCCCTTCCGCGATCCAGTTCACTCATAGAGCTATGTGGGCCCCTTGTAGCACAGCTGGAAACCACATAATTCCTAAAGGGCTTTTTCAGAAGTCATTTTAAAATGTTTCTGATATACAGTAACCACAAAAGAACTAATTCTAAAGAAAAAAGAGACAATTATGTGACAAAAGGCTCAGAACCTTGAAATAGATGCTGATTATAAATATAAGCTTTAGGCATTATGAAATGAGGCAGCTCTAAATTTTCAAAGAACAAAGAAAAAGCAAGAGGATTTTTTAAATATCGAAAGGTCTTTCAGTTTATATTTAGTAAACTGACTAACCTTTTTAAAGGTAAAAGTGAATTTCTAAAGCCTAAGGCATTCAGGGAATTCTACAACACAGGGAATTCAACTGTGTTGAATTCTTACAACACAGGTAAGTCTACGAGACCATCACTGCCAACCTCCTCACTTCACAGGTGAGGAAACAGAAGTGTACATGACTTTCCCAAGGTCACAGAACAGTTTCATCACTGTCAAGATTTGAATCAGAGCTCTTTCCTTTTTCAGGTCCTTCCCACTCATTCTACAATAGGAGTTGCTTTCTCAAATGGGCAACAATCCCCAGAATTACATGGATGAATATATGATGTGGCTGTTGTGGAGGTGGTGATGGTGCTATGTGTATTTTCTGGAAAGTTAAGCAGTAGGGGATGATTAATGGGCAATTCAGGGGCAACTCAAGGGTGCATCAGCCAAAGCTGAGATTCACTTAAGATTGGGCATATCAAAGAATTTTTGGACTGGGGAACAAGATGCAACAGGTATGAACAAATCAAATATATATATCACAGAAATACTATAGCAATGGAGGAAGCAACAAGGTCATAGGACTTTTCAGAATGTGGAATTGCCATGCATATTGCATATTCCCAGGATGGGGAAAATCTAAAAGTGGGCCTCTTGAGAGCACAATTTCTGGAAACACATTGATACTTAATGATTGCCTTTCCCTGCAAGGCTCTCAGCTAGGCCTGGGCAACACAAAGGTAAGCAGGAAAGCAAGATAAGTTCCTGTTATATACCTTATCTTTAAAAGCTTTTGTCTTTTGGGTTTTTTAATCATAAGGGAGTTGCCTGGCTAAATAAGACCATTTGCCAATACCTGTCCTGGAGTAGTGGTGCCAGGCTGGGAGAACCCTGGTTCTCTCTTGCAGAGAAGTCTGCCCCGTTAAAAACCCATCCACTTTGTGGCCCACAGTGCCACCGTGTGGTAGGCATCTGTTGATTGATGGTGCACAAAATACAGCTGAAGCAGTAGGCTACTGTCCAACCAGAGGCCCACCAGCCATGTGCAGCCCAGAATGTCTGTGAATACGGCCCAACACAAAATCGTAAATTAACTTAAAACCTTCTTTTTTTGCTCATCAATTTTCATTAGTGTTTGTGTATTTAATATGCAGCCCAAGACAACTCTTCTTCCAATGTGGCCCAGAGACACCAAAAAGTTGGACACATTTAAAACAACATATCACTTCTAGTCCAAGAACTCAAAGCACTTTGCATGGATATTGTACTGAACCAATGCAAAGAAAAGGCTGTTTAATCTTATGGTGCATTGGACCCTTAGTGATTGGCTGTCAGGCCCAAGTTCTCACCCATCTCCTCTGTAAAATCTCCAACTACAGTCATAATCATGGAATCGATGAGCAGTGGGCAGCTCCCCATTCCTTCAGACGACCCATTTGATCTGTTCTGTTGATGGTCTCTGTTGAGTATGAAATACAGCTTCATCTTCCAAACAGCCTAACAAGGAACAGTGAGTGGTAGTTGCAGAATGGTTCAGATCATTGTTTATTCTGGGATCAATTCCTCCCATTCACCACCCTCTACCTCTTGCAAACATTTTTTCTGTCTGGCTCCTTGCTTAGGTTAACTCTTCTCTCTTGTCTTGTCATTAGGGCGAATAAAGTACGAAGACACTCCTGGCACAGTGAGTAGGAATTCTCCCAGTTAAGCTTATCAGGTGGTGAATGTCTGCTCTGTACGACATGAGTGATACAAAGGTCAGCAACACATCCTCCCTGCTACAGAATTTAGAAATGTTAGTGCCTGGCAGCTCCATTTTCTAAACGTTGTGCCTGTATCATTACCTCCAGCAAGGAGACAGGCTTGTAACAGCAACATGCATGAAAAGAGACACAGTGCAGGCCAGGCAAGTGCTGGGTGATTCCTTTCCTCCACAGTGTAGCGAGGACTTGATGGATCTTTGTAGCTCCCCACAGACACAGGGAAGAGACAGAAGTGCAGAATCACACTTGACATTCTGTTGACTTTAGAGGTTGCTTTACTTAGATTCTTTACAAACATAGAGTTTGAGTGTAGTATATAAATCAACTAATTATAATATGCATTTCACTTTAGATTTTACTAAGCTAAAAATGGTCTTAATCTTTATCTCAGTTACACACCACTACCAGGCTCCAACCACAAGACCAAAGCATCTTCTCTTCCCTAAATTGTGGGTTCAGATTTTTAGGTGGTTAAAACCTTTTTCAGGTTGTAACCATAAACCTATTTCAAACTTGTAGTCAATGTCATAAGTTCAGTTCACTATTGAAGTTAATTCAGAAAAGACAACAAAGTAAATCTTCTCTTTTTATATTGAATCATGCAATCACAGAATGTAAGAGCCATCATGGTTCACAGATACAAACCAGTTCAGTGGTTCCCAAGTGCCAGGCTGTGGATCAGAGATGGCACATGTCACGTTTTCATCTGTCCAAGGCAAAAGGAGAAAAACAAGGGGTGTGTGTCATTGTGAGGAGACAAGTGTCTATTCTTGGGGAGTACTGTCATTTACTCCAAGATGACCTCAACCTTACATTTCTGGTATTAAAATGCCTGTTATACAATATTTTACAATAATATAATAGTGTTAGTAGGTGGTGATGGTTGCATATTTTCTTTTATGTTCTTACTTGGCAAAGGAAAAGTCAGTAGCCTTGGGTTGCCTGCGAAACTTTTTGTTAACAAGACCTACGGCACACTGCCACCCCCGCACTACCAGAAATTTATACTACCAGATTACAAAGAACAAACTCAAAGAGAATTTAGAGTGGGAAGAATTGTGAGGAATGGGGCGTTCTATTTAGAAGTGTTCAAAGGAACCGCCCGCCAATAAAGGTCCAAGATAGAGTTTTGTCAAGACCCAACTTCAAATAAGAGTGCTAATTAGGATGCCAGGCAGATACATGCCAGAGTTATTCATCTTCATCCATACATGGGGATTGAGATGCCTTCATAAGAATATGGTATGAGTTCAACTTTTAAAAAAAGCCAATATAAAGACTCTGAAAGACAAAAATAATCAGGACATTTTTGTCTTGCAAGATGATAACATTTCAATGATTAAAAACACTGTAATACCAGTGCCTGAATAGTCAGATTAATACATAAAACATCCAAAACAGACCCAAACACATATAATAATTTACATTATGTAATGTAAAGGGGATAGTTTTAAAAGTGAAGAATGAATTGTCTAGTAATAATGTTGAGACAACAAGCTAATGGAAAATAATAAAATAGATCCCTAAGTCACAGCTCACATCTCCCCCAAAAGTCTAGATATATTAAGTATCCAAATGTTAAAACATTTAATTAAAGTAAAAGAAAATGGAGATGAACATGTATTAATCTTAGAATGAAGAAAACCTTTCTAATTCTGACACCAAAGAGAGAAATTACAAAGTAAAACATTGATTAGTTAGGTATATAAAAACTTAAAACCTCCTTACAGAAAGGAATCATAAACAAAATTAAAAGATAAGTGACCACTAAGGAGGAAAAATGGTATACATAACAATGGATTAGGAATAAGACAAGGATGCCCACTTTCACCAATCTTATCCAACATAGTACTGGAAGTCCTACCACAGCAATCAGACAAGAAAAAGAAATAGAAGGCATCCAGATTGGAAAGGAGGAAACAAAACTATCATTGTTTGCAGATGACAAGATAGTATACATAGAAAATCCTACAGACTCCACCAAAAAACTACTTGACCTAATAAATAAATTTGGCAAAACAGCTGGATACAAAGTCAATACTCAGAAATCAATTTTGTGTACACCAACAATGAAACATCAAAAACAGAAATCAGGAAAAAAATCCCATTTCAAATAGCAACAAGAAAAATAAAGCACCTAGGACTAAATTTAACCAAGGAGGTAAAAGACCTGTACTTGGAAAATCACACAATGTTGAAGAAAGAAATTAAGGAAGGCACAAAGTAATGGAAACATATACTGTGTTCATGGATTGGAAGAATTAACATTATCAAAATGTCCATACTGCCCAAAGAAATCTAGAGATTCAACGCAATCCCTATTAAAATACTAATGACATATTTTGCAGATATAGAACAAACATTTCAAAAATTTATATGGAACCATAAATTACCCTGAATAGCCACAGCAATTTTGAGAAACAAAAACAAAGTAGGAGGGATGACAATACCTGATATCAAACTACATTACAAGCCACAGTAATCAAAACAGTCTGGGACTGGCATAAGAATAGACACATAGATCAATGGAACAGAATAGAGAGACCAGAAATAAACCCAAGTCTCTATGGTCAATTAATATTTGACAAAGGGGACAGAAGCATAAATGGAATGAAAATAGCCTCTTCAACAAATGATGTTGGAAGATCTGGACAGCTACATGCAAAAGAAAAGGAAAAAATGAAATGACCATCAAATTACACTCTACACAAAAATAAACTAAAGATGGATAAAACCATCCATGAATAAAAGACTTAAATATAAGTCCCAACACCATAAAAGTCCTACAGGACAACATAGGCAGGGAAATCTCAGATGGACCATGGAGCAATAGTTTCACTGCTATGTTCCCTACAGCAAGAGACATAAAGGAAAGAAGAAACAAATGGGACTTCATCAAAATAAAAAGCTTCTGCACTGCTAAAGAAAACATCAGCAACGTGAAAATGGAACCATCCTTATGGGAAAATATATCTGCAAATGATACCTTGGACAAGGGTTTGATCTCCAAAATACATAGACAACTCAGTCGCAGTCTTGAACATGTCAGGGAACCAAATTCAGTGGAGGAACAGCCCCTACTGGGGCAGGGCAATATCCTTTGTGGAGACTTCCAGTGGGAGAAGAGCCAGAGGGCCAGCCTGCTGGATATTATTGGGCACATACTCCATTTTATACATTGGATCAGTTAAGCTAGGAAAGCTCAAACACTTCTCATACGGATGATCCTGCTAAAATGACTGACTTAGTTGTGTCAGTTTTTGACACCCATCATCCCAATTGGGCAGACATACAAGCCTTATCAAATCCTTTATTTACAGGGCATGAGCACAGGCTGGTGTTGGATAAGGCAAATGAAGAGGCTCAGAGGTTGCACCAAGAAAATCCAGATGGGGCTCTCAGCCCTCCCATGGCGGTACCTCTAATTGAGCCCAACTGGGATCCTAAGGGGAATGGCCTTCCTCTCTCAGAGCATTATAAGAGATGCCTCCTTCAGGGAATGGGGAAAGGTATCCCTAAGCAGAAAAGTCTGAATATGGTGCAGGCAGTGAAAAAAGGACCCCTCACAATACCAGGAAACAGTTAAGGAGATTCCTGGAGATGGCAAGTGACTGCCGCATTTGGATTCTAAACTTTGGGCTCATTGCTAAACCACTGTATGAAGCTCGGAAGGGACCGGAATATAGCCCTTTAGACTGGACAAAGCAGTGCACTCAGGCTTTTGAGTCCCTGAAGGTGCACCTGGCTTCTGCTCCAGCCTTGGAGCTTCCAAACCTACTGAAGCTCTTTCAATTGTAAGAGCATGAGAGACAGGGCATTGCCCTGAGATTTCTCACCCGAATACTTAGTGTCATTTCACAGCCCATCACATACTTGTCAAGGAAACTAGATCACACTGTCCAGGGGTGGCCAGCCTGCCTGAAAGTTATAGCAGCCACCTGTGAGCTCTTACAGGAAGCTGTAAAGTATTCTTTGGGACAGCCTGTACCAGTTTTGCACCCCAGCAAGTGTTGAGCCTGCTGCAGCAAAAAGGAAAAATGTGGCTCACTGCTGGAAGAAGGGGCAGGTATCAAGCCACTCTTCTTGACAATCCCAATGGCTCCCTCAAAACTGTAAGTAAGTTAAATCCTGCCTTTCTTCTCCCTGGAGCCTGACTTGGCTACGCTAATACATGACTGAAGAAGCAGACTGGACTGTCTATGCAGATGGAAGCAGTTCTATGGACAAAGGAAACAGAGAGGCTGGGTATGCAGTTGTGGCTCTTGAAGGAGTCGTGGAGGCCAAAACCTTGCTGCCAGGAACCTCTGCTCAGAAAACTGAACTGATTGCACTGATGAGGGCACTGGAATTATTGTGCAAAAACAGTGTGAATGTGTATACTGACTCCAGGGAAGCTCTCCTAATTTTGCAATCACATGGTTCCATCTGGAAGGAAAAAGAACTGTTAGCCTCCAAATAAAAAGGAGAATAAGCATGCAGCAGAAATCTCAAAATGATTACAGGCTGTTCAGGTACGTTTACAGGTGGCAGTTATGCACTGCCCGGCTCGGGGTGGGGGGGGCAGCGCATTAAAAAGAGGACACTGAAGTGGCTTGAGGAAACAACTTGGCTGATGCGGGAGCAAAAGAGGCCGCTAAAGAAATGTCTATAATGACTTTGGTACCTGTTCTGCAGTTGTCACAATGTGACCCTGAATATTCCACTGCAGACTTAGAGAAAGCTAAGGGTTGGGGTTTTGATGAAGAAGGTCCTGAGAGTGGATGGAAAAGACAAGAAAGGAGATGTGCTGCTTTCCTAAACATTTAGTAGAGCCAGTCATGAAGCATTTGCATGAAGCCACACACTATGGAAGAGACCCATTGACCACCTATGTCAAACTATGGCTCAGGTCCTGGAATTTCTAAAGCCACATGAAAACTAATTGCTAGATGTGTGTGTGCCACAACAACAACCCCAGGACAGATCGCCGCAATACCAAGGACAGTGCCCACTTGAGGACTGGCAAATAGACTTTACTCAGATGCCAAGGGTCTGACGGTGGAAATATCTGTTAGTCTTGTTAGTCTATGCTTTTCAGCATAGGTAGAAGCCTATCCTACTAGAATGGAGAAATCCTTGAGGAAGCTAAAGCCTTACTGAAGGAAATAAGCCCTCACTTTGGCCTTCCTGGCAGCATCCACAGTGATAACGGACCTGCTTTTGTTTCAGAAATTACACAGAAGGAATCAAGTGGAGACTGCAAACAGCATGGAGACCTCAGGCTTCTGGGAAGGTAGAAAAGATGAATCACAACTATTTTAAAGAAAAATACAGCCAAGCTGCGCCAAGAAACTCATCCCCATTGGCATCAGGCTTTTTGCCTATCACCCTACTCAGGATAACAGTGGCTCGTCAAAGTGGGATTCACTTCAATCCTTATGAAATTGTGTACAGGTGACCATTTCAAGCCACGATTGGAGTGGGTGATATGTATAGAGATCAAGCAGTGAAGGTAAACAAATGGGTACAACATTTAAACATTTAAGTCAGACCTTAGCTATAATGAATGACCTTGCCCATATTAAAGACTTCTCCCCCACAGGTTGCTGCATTGCTTACATGCCCAACAAAAAAAATGAATACTCCCATATGAAGCTGATCTCATAGAAATAAGATC
>PVKU01009803.1:0-58306 GCA_004027475.1 Anoura caudifer | reverse complement strand
TTTTTTTGTTTGTTTGTTTGTTTGTTTGTTTGTTTGTTTTATCTAGTCGCGGCTGTTACGTAGTGAGGGGTGGAGCCTCAGGTGTTCCCCAGGGCGGGACAGCCAGTCGCTGGGTAGTGACGATGTATGTGGGGGCGGGGTCTGAGAGGAGATAATGGCGGTTGCTTTACTCTCTCTCAGATTCCAGTTCCTTTCACCGCTTCCCCTTTGCCTGGATTATCCACACGTGAATGTGGGACCACCCGGTCAGCCAGCTGCCTTGTGCGGCCTCACTGGTTCTGCACAGTTGCTGCCCCGTGTCCGGGGTCTGCTAGTCGCTGCCTGTGCACCTGGGGGCTGCCCGCCGCTGCTGCCTGCGTGCCTGGTCCGCACCCCCGCTTTTTCCTGCCGCGACTCCGCCCCTCTTACCGGTCTGGATGAATCGTTGTTGGACTTCCAAACAGTTTGATTTTCTGAGATCTGGTTGTTTTCTTGTTTCTAAATCTTTGTTGTCCTTAATTTGGTTGTGAGAAGAGGCACAGTGCGTCTGCCTATGCCTCCATCTTGGCCGGAAGCCTATACCTTATTATTTCAAAAAAATTAAAAATACAATTGAAATATTTAAAAAAGTTTTATGCAGTGTATAGAGTAGGTGTTGTGACTGATAAAATGTGTCAAAAGTGGTTTGTGAAGTTTTGTGCAGTAGATTTCTTGCTGGATGATGCTCCATGGTCAGGTAGACCAGTTAACGATGACAGTGATCAAATTGAGACATTAATCAAGGATAATAAATGTTATACTACACAGCAGATAGCTGACATTCTCAGAATATCCAAATTAATAAAGTTATTGGTGAAAATGAAAAATGTGTCATTTATTTCATGGAAAGTCTGAACAAACTTTTTGGCCAATGGCTTTTGAAAATGCAACTTTCATGGTCAGCTACTTTGGAAGACTGTTTGGCAGTTCCTTACAAAAGCAAACATACTCTTACAATACAATCCAGAAATCATGTGCCATGGTGTTTACCCCAAAGGGCTGAAAACTTTTGTCCACCCAAAAACCTGCAGACAGCTTATAGTCAAGCTAGCAGAGTAGGTAAACACTATGTTCACCTTCTCCCATGACCACATCAAAATTAACCCTGAAGTATAGAGCAAGCACACTTGAGAACCACCTTAAAACCAGCTGAACAGAACCATAACTAAAGACACAGCTTGACTTGCAGCCAAAATGGAGATGAAGGTAGGTACACTGTGCCTCCTCACACAACCAAAAGAAGGAAAACAAAAAATTTAAAAACAAAAAATAACCACAACTGCCAGAAAATTGAACTGTGTGGAAGTCCAACAACCAAGAAGTTAAAGAAGAAACATTCATTCAGATTGGTAGGAGGGGTGGAGATAGGCAGTTGGGGTGGAGAGGACTCGTGGCAAAGAGGCAGCTGGAGGACCCAGAAGGCAAGATGGCAGCTGGTGGACTGGGTGGTACCATATTTGCATGTAGATAAGTCAGGAGGATCAGCTTGAGAGCCAGACAGATGTCACAACCCAGGGTTCCAGTGTGGGAAAAGAAAGCCCCAAAACCTTTGGCTGTAAAAACCTGAGGGTTACAGTGGTGAGAGAAAATCCCAGACTCACAGGAGAGTTACTTGGAGAGACCCACAGGGTCTTAGAACACATACAAACACATCCACCCAGGAATTATTACCAGAAGGGCCCAGTCTGCTTGTAGGTAGTGGGGGAAGTGACTGAAAGCCAGCCAAGAACCGAGTAAGCTGCATTGTTCCCTCTCTGACCCCTCTCCACACACAGTGCCACAATGCAGTTCCATGGGTTGCCCTAATCTGGTGAATACCTAGGGCTCCTTACCTTACTATGTAACAGGCATGCTGACACACACACACACACAATGGCCCAAATGAAAAAACAGATCAAAGTTCCAAAAATAGAACTAAGTGATGAAGAGGTAGTCAATCTATCAGATGCAAAGTCCAAAACACTGGTAATCAGGTTGCTCACAGAAATGGCTGAGTATGGTCACAAAATAGAGGAAAAAGTGAAGGCTATGCGAAGTGAAGTAAAGAAAATATACAAGGAACCAACAATGATGGGAAGGAAACCAGGACCCAAATCAATGATTTGGACCAGAAGGAAGAAATAAACATTCAACCAGAACAGAATGAAGAAACAATAATTAAAAAGAAAAAAAAAAGGAAGAAGAAGAGAGGCTTAGGAACCTCCAGGGCAACTTTAAATTTTCCAACATCCAAATCATAGGAGTGCCAGAAGGAAAAGAGGAAGAGCAAAAATTTGACAACTTATTTGAAAAAATAATGAAGGAGAATTTCCCCTATCTGGCAAAGGAAATAGACTTCCAGGAGGTCCAGTAAGCTTGCAGAGTCCCAAAGAAGTTGGACCTAAGGAAGCACACATCAAGGCACATCATAATTACATTACCCAAGATTAAAGATAAGGAGAGAAACTTAAAAGCAGCAAGTCAAAAGGGGACAATTAATTACAAAGGAGTTCCCATAAGACTATCAGCTGATTTCTCAAAAGAAACTGCAGCCAAGGAGAGGCCGGCGAGAAGTATTCCAAGTCATAAAAGGGAAGGACCTACATCCAAGATTACTCAATCCAGCAAATCTATCATTTAGAATGGAATGGCAGATAAAGTGTTTCCCAGATAAGGTCAAGTTAAAGTAGTTCATCATCACCAAGCCCTTATTTTATGAAATGTTAAAAGGACTTATCTAAGAAAAATAAGATGATGAAAAATATGAATAGTAAAGCAACAAGAAACTCACAACCATCCAAAACTGAACCTAAAACAAAAAATCAAAAACAGACTAAACAAACAACTGGAACAGGAACAAATTCACAGAAATGGAGATCACATGGAGTATTATCAGCCAGGAGGGGGAGGGAAGAGAATGGGGGAAAAGGAACAGGGAATAAGAAGCATAAATGGTAGATGCAAAATAGATGGGGGGAGGTTAAGACTAGAATAGAAAATGGAGAATCTAAAGAACTTATATGTATGACACATGGACGTGAACTAAGGGTGAGGGGGGATGCTGGTGAGAAGGGGATGCAGGGTAGAGGGGAATAAAGGGGAAAATGGGACAACTGTAATATCATAATAAAATACACTTAAAATAGGAATAAAAAGTTTTCTTGTGCGTAGCATACAAGATTTTTTTTTTTTTTTTTTTTTTTTTTAGAAGAAGATGGCCAATTGAGACTGGTAGGATAGGCAGATATCCAAAATGAGAGGATCCCACACCCATGTGGCAGTTAAGAATAGGGAGGGATGTTGTCTCTGTAGGACCTTCTGAGGGATCAAACATCTCAGGCCCATGCAGGCTCCTCAGCCCAGGGTATAAGTGCTGGGATGAGGAGTAGCCACAAGAACTGACTGTGCAAATCAGCAGGGACTCAGTTATGGTGAGATGGAATGCAGCTGTAGACTCTGGTGTCTTCTTTAAGGACCAGAGCACATAATCACTCACCTATAAACACTTGCCCTAAGCTCCAGAGAAAGGATAGCACCTCAGAAAGGACCAGGGACATACAGGCAGGAACTGAATTGTCTGCTTTTAGGGCAAGAGCTATAGGGTAGCTGTTTCTGGGAATAAAGTGCCTAAAGGCACCATTGTTCTTCCGTTGATCCCTCCCCACACACAGCTAGTTGGTGAAGGTGGGTGACCAGTCTGAATCACCTAACCTTACTAGTACTGTTCTTGTGCCACCGTGGTGATTCTCTGAGACCCTGTCTGGCCCAAATCTCTTTCAGGAGGTAATCCACACAAGTTGTGGGCCTGGGCCTATGCTGCAAATGTCCCTAAAATCTTTCAAAGGTCCACAAATCCCAAACAGTGGCTGGTCTTGGCATGTCTTGTACCTCTTACTTAACAACCCAAAGCCAGGAAGTAGAGGAAGATGGTCTCAGCTCACAGAATAATCATTCTCAGACACCAACAAATCCAGAAGGCAGCTATCAATTTCATATCACTTTGTAGCTCCTACCAGGTGGTCCCTGACCACACACAGGTAGTGACTGAACTTGACCTGCACCATAACACCTCCCAATTGCCAAGAACAAACACAATGGGAACCTACTTCAGATCACATTCAGAGAACCACACAATTATTGCCACAAATGTTATACCCAAAGATTAGACATGGTAAGCACTAGGGTCCTGCTAAAGATAATACTGCTCCATGGGGTCAGCCTCCACACAAGTGCTTGTCAAAATAGTCATGAGCCATTCTTACAGCCCATCAGCCTGAAGGAAAAAATCCACCCATATATGTGTCAACCATAATTAAGGCTCTCTACAATAGGAGATCACACACAACATTCACAAGGGAAACCCTTAGAACACCCAGCTCAGGGGAACAGGGAGATTTTGTCATTGGGCCCCAGGAGATACCAACTACACAAGGCTACTATGCCAACACTAAGACAGATGGGACATCTATCCAATACATAGAAACAAACACAGGAAAAGCAGCCAAAATTTTGAGACAAAGAAACATGTCTCAAAAGAACAGGACAAAACTTCAGAAAAGTACCAAACAAAATAGAGACAAGCTATCTAGCAAATGCAGAGTTCAAAACACTGATTATAAGGATTCAATTAACAGATGGGAAGAGTGGATGAACTTAGTGAGAACTTCAAAAAAAATGGATAGAAAATGTAAAAATGGAAATTGGAAACAAAAATAGAGCCAGTCAAAAATGAAAACTACAGTAATTGAAATGAAGAATACATTACAGAGTATCTACAGCAAATTAAATAAATACAGCATCTAAACAGTGATTTGGAGGAAAGGGTAGTGCAAAACACCCAATCAGGACAACAAAAAGAAAAATAATTTTAAAAGTAAAGACAGTTTAAAGAACCTCTGGGACAGCATCAAGTGTAACAACATTTGCATAGTAGGGGTACCAAAAGAGAAGAGAGAGCTTGGGACTGAAAACCTATTTGAAGAAATAATAACTGAAAGCTTTTCTAACCTTGTCAAAAAATAGGGATACAAGTTCTGGCATTGCAGAGAATTCCAAAGAAAGTTAGCCTAAAGAAGCCCACATCAGGACATGCTATAACTAAAATGTCAAAAATTAAAGAGAGTCATTTCTTTAATATTTTTTAGTTTTCAGTTATACTCAATGTATAATGTATATTAGTTTCAGGTATGATTAGACATTGATCACTCCAAAAAATATAGTACCCATCTGACACCACACACAGTTATTACAATGTTATTGACTATATTCCTTATGCTGTACATCCCCATGAATGTTATGTAACTACTAATTTGTACTTCTTAATTTCTTCATTTTTTCACTCATTCCCCCAAAGCCCATCCCATCTGGCAACCATCAAAATTCTTTCTCTGTATCTATAAGTCTGTTTCTGTTCTGCTTGCTTGTTTATTTTGGTGGTTTTTTTTAGATTTTATATATATATATATATGTGTGTGTGTGTGTGTGTGCGCGCGCGCGCACGTGTGTGTGAGAAATTATATAATACTTGGCCATTTATTTTTCTCTTTCTGGCTAATTTCACAACACAATACCTTATAGGTCTATTCATGTTGTTGCAAATAGCATTTTTTAAATGTCCGAGTTATATTCCATTATATACATGCACCATTTCTTTATCCATTCACCTTTTGATGGACTCTTAGGCTGCTTTCACATCTTAAATATTATACATAATGCTGCAATGAACGTGTAAATGTATATGTCTTTTTATTTAGTGTTTTGAGTGTCCTCAGAAAAAAAATATCAGAAGTGAATTGCTGAGTCTTCCTTTGTTTCTTATTATAGCTTTTGTTTTAAAGTCTTTTTTGTCTGGTGTAAGCATTGCTACCTAAGCTTATTGGTTTGTTTCGATTTTTATGATACATCTTTTTACATCTCTTTACTTTTAGTCTGTATGTGTCTTTTGATCAGAAATGAGACTCTTGTCAACAGAATGTGTAAAGATCTTTCTTTGTTCTCCATCCTACTACTGTATGTCCTTTGATGAGAAATTTAATTCATTTGCATTTAAAGTAATTGTTGATTGATATGTACACTTTGCCATTTCATTGTTCATATTTTTAATATTTGTTTTTCTTCTTAAAGAGACCCTTTAATATTTCTTGTAAAACTGGTGTGGGTGTGCCCTGGCTGGTGTTGCTCAATTGGTTGGAACATTGCCCAGTGCACCAAAAGTTTGGAGAGTTCACTTCCTGGTCAAGAACATACCTAGTTTGTGGGTTCAATCCCCAGTCATGGTGCATATTGATGTTACTCTCTCACGTCAGTGTTTCTCTCTCTCTTTCCCTTCCTCTCTCTAAAATCAATAAATGCATTTAAAACAAAACAAAACAAAAAAAAAAACTGATTCAGTGGTGATGAACTTCTTCATCTGTTTCTTATCTGAGAAATTCATTATTTGTCATTCCATCCAAGATGATACTTTTGTTTTGTAGAACAACTTTTGTCTCATGTCTTGCTTTTCATTACTTTGAATTATTTCATGCCAATCCCTTCTGGCCCTCAAAATTTTTTGTTGCTATATCAGCTGACAGTCTTATGGGAGCTCCATTGTAATTAACTGTTCTTCTCTTGATGTTTTTAATTTTCTTTCTTTGTCTTTAACATTTGCCCTCCTAATTATAATGTTTGTTGGTGTGAGATTCTTTGGTTTCATGTTGTTTAGGATTTTCTGCACTTCTTGGACTGGTATCTTTATTTCCTTCACCAAGTTAGGAAATTTTCTGTTACTATATTTTTTCAAATAGGTTTTCAATTCCTTGCTCTCTCTCTTCTCCTGGCAATCCAATAATGCAAATGTTGTTATGTGTTAAGTTGTCCTGGAAGTTCCTTATCTTATCCCAACTTTTTTGGATGCTCTTTTTTCCTCTGTTCTTTTTGGTTGTTTTCTGCTTCCTTAACTTCCAAATTGCTGATTTGATCCTCTGCTTTATCTACCCAACTGTTGATTTCCTGTAATATATTATTTATTTAAGTTACTGTATTCTTCATTTCCATCTGTTCTTTTTTATTTTCTATTTCCATTTTTATGCTTTCTATCTCTTTTTGAAGTGCTCAGTACCTCTCCTCATTTGTTTTGAATTCTTGTTTCTTCATTATTTTCTGTTTGTTTGTTTGTTTGTTTCTTCCTTCTGGTCCACTCCATTGATTTGAGTCCCAGTTTCCTTCCCATCACTATTGGTTCCCTGTACGTTTTCCTTCATTTCACTTAGTATAGCCTTCATTTGTTCATCTAATTTGCAGCCAAAATCAACCAATTCTGTGAGCGTCCTGATCAGCAGTGCTTTGAGTTGTGCATCTGATAGGTTGGCCATCTCTTGATGGCTTAAATGAATTGGCTCTGGGGCTTTCATCTGTTCTCCTGTTTGAGTCATTTTTTTTTTTTTTTGTTTTGCTTTATTTTGTTTGTGTCTGGTTGTGCCTGTTACGTAGCGAGGGGCAGAGCCTTAGGTGTTCACCAGGGTGGGGCAGCCCAGGGGCTGGGTTGTGACTCTGTCTGTGGGGGTGGGGTCCAAGAGGGAACAATGGCTCTTGCTCCACTCTGTCTAGGATTTCAGTCCCTTCCGCCACTTTCCCCAAGCAAATTGGGCTCTTCTGGTGCTGATTTCCATGTGGGTGGGCTTGTGCACATTTTAGGACCCTGTGGGTCTCTCCAACAAACTCTTCTATGAGGCTGGGAGTCTCTCCCAGCACCTCAACCCCCACAAGTGTTTTCAATTGGTGTTTTTAGGTTTTATTTCCTGGTGCTGGGGCCCTGGACTGCAATGTCTGTCTAGCTCCCTGTTTTTGCCTGGATTATCTGGGCATGAATGTGGGACCACCTGGTCAGCCAGCCACCTTGCGCAGCCTCACTGGGTCTGCCTGTTGCCATCCCACACCCAGGGTCTGCTAGCTGCCACCTGTGCTCCTGGGGTCTGCCAGCCACTGCCTGTGCACCCAGGTCTGCCAACCTCCACTTTTTCCTGCCGTGAGTCTGACTCTCTTACCAGTCTGGATGAATGGTTGTCAGACTTCCGTACAGTTCAATTTTCTGTTAGTTCTTGTTGTTTTCTTGTTTCTAAATCTTTGTTGTCATTAATTTTGGTTGTGTGAGGGGGCATAGTGTGTCCACCTATGCCTCTATCTTGGCCAGAAGTAGCTGTTTTTGTTCTGCTAGTTCTTGTCAGTCATCTAGGATTAGGTTGTTGATTTGAGATTTTTCTATTTTTGTTAGGGTAGGCCTGTATTGCTATGAACTTCCCTCTCAGGGGAACACTTCGCTGTGTTCCTTAAGATTTGTACTGTTGTGAGTTCATTTTCATTTATTTCCAGAAACTTTTTGACTTCTACCTTGATCTCATTATAGACCTATTCATTATTTAATACCATGTTTTGCAGTCTCCATGAATTTGAGTGTTTTTGAGTTTTTTCCTTGAGGTTGGTATCTAGTTTCAAGCTTTTGTGATCAGAGAGGATGCTTGATATGATTACAATATTTGTGAATTTGTTGAGACTTGTTTTGTGTTCTGTCATGAGATCTATCTTCGAAAATGTTCCATGTGAATTTGGAAAGAATTTATATTTTGCTTCTTTGGGGTGAAAGTTTCTGTATATGTCAGTTAAGTCAATTTGATCTAGTGTTTTTCAGTGCTACAATATCCTTGTTGATTCTTTTTTTGAAAATCCATCCATTGTTGACAGTGCAGTGTTAAAATCCCCTACTATGTGTGTGTTGGTGTTGATATCTTTCTTGAAGTCCTCCAAGACTTTCGTTATATATTTGAGTGCTCCTATGTTGGGTGAATGTATGTTTATGATGATTATATCTTCTTGATGTATTTTTCCCTCAAGTATTATGAAGTGTCCTTCTGTGTCTCTTTCGGTGGCCTTTGTTTTGAAATCTATTTTGTCTGACATAGATATTGCTACCACAGCATTTTTTCCATATCCATTTGCTTGGAATTTTTTTGTATCCATTCACATTCAGCCTGTGTAGATCTTTCATTCTGAGGTGGGTATCCTGTAGATGGTATATGGATGGGTCATCTTTTCTTATCCATTAAGCTACTCTATGTCTTTTGATTGGGACATTGAATCCATTTACAATTAAGGTTAGTATTTGTAGGTACTTATTCATTGCCATTTTTCCCATTTGTACCTTTGTTCCTGTCTCTGTCTCTTTCTTCACGTTTTTAAAGCAGTCCCTTTTGCAAGTCTTGCAGTGATGGTTTGGTGAAGATATGTTCTTTTAACTTTTTGGGGGGAAAACTCCTTAATTTGTCTTCCATTTTAAATTAGAACCTTTCTGTGTAGGGTAGTCTTGGTTACATGCCTTTGCTTTTTATTACTGGGAACATTTTTTTTCCATTCCCTTCAGGCTTGTAATATTTCTGTTGAGAGATCAGGTTCTAGCCTTATTGGGGCTCCCTTATATGTTAATTCTTGTTTCTCTCTTGCTACCTTTAAGATTCTCTCTTTGTCTTTAAATTTTGCCATTTTAATTATGATGTGTTTTGCAGTGTGCCTCTTGGGTTCCTTTTGATTGGGACCTTCTCTGCTTTCTAGTTTTGTGTGGCTTCTTATCTCCTCAAGCAAGGGAAGTATTCCATCATTACTTTTTCAAATAGGTTTTCTAAACCTTGCTCTTCTTCTTCTCCTTCTGGTATCCATATTATACAGATTTTATTCTGTTTCATGTTGTCCTGCATACCCCTTACCTCCTCTTCATTCTTTTTCACTCTTTCTTTTTCCTTGCTCTTTTTGGGAGGTTTTTCTACTTTGTCCTCTTAGCTCACTGATTCAATCCTCTGCTTCACAGAGCTTGATTTTGATTCCTTCTACTGTGTTCTTTAATTCAAAAATTGTATTTTCTATTCCTTCTTGGCCCTTGTTGATTGCTTCTATGTCCTTTTTAATGCTGACATAGTTTGCAGTAAGTTCCTCATAATTTCCCTGTTGTTTTTGGTAGTTCTCACTGAGTTCATTGAGCTTCCCTATAACCATTGTTTTGAACTCAGTATCTGATAGTTTACTTGCCTCTATTTCATTTAGCACTCTTTCTGAGGATTTCTCCTTTCCTTTAGATTGGGGTTTGTTTCTTTGTCTTCCCATTGTTTGTGGGACTCTTCTTGTTTGCTTCCATTTCTTAAATTGATCTGTTTTGAATTTCTGACTTTGTCATATAAACTTCTATGGTGTGAGGCCTGTGAGATTGAGTGATGCAGTCTCCTTGATCACCTGAACTTGATGTACTTGGGATGCCCTGTATGCTTTTTATGCTGATTTTCTGAATACAATTGGGTTTTGTTTAATCCAAAGAGGTAAAATATCTGTCCAGTAAGAACTATAAAACATTGATAAAAAAATTGAACAAGTCATAGATAAATCAAAAATTATCCCATCTTGCTGGGTTGGAAGAGCTAATATTGCTAAATGTCCATGCTACACAAAGTAATGTACAGATTACAATGCACCCTCCATAAAAATTTAATGGCATTTTTCATAGAAATAGAACAGTTTTTTAAAATATATATTATGGATTATGCTATTACAGTTGTCCCATTTCTCCCCCATCATTCCCCTTCACCCTGCACACCCCCTCCCACCCACATTCCCCCCTGTAGTTCATGTTCATGTGTCAGAAGTTCTTTAGCTCCTGCATTTCCCCACTATTATTGCCCTCCCCCTGTCTATTTTCTACCCACCATCTATGCTACTTATTCTCTGTATTTTTCCCTCTCTCTCCTCCTCCCACTCTCCTGTTGCTAACCATCCATGTGATCTCCATTTCTGTGTTTCTGTTCCTGTTCTATTTGTTTGCTTAGTTTGCTTTTGTTTTAGGTGGTTGTTAATATCTGTGAGTTTGCTGTCTTTTTACTGTCATATATTTTATCTTCTTTTCCTTAGTAAAGTCCCTTTAACATTTCATATAATAAGGGCTTGGTGATGATGAACTCCTTGAACTTGACCTTATCTGAGAAGCACTTTATCTGCCCTTCCATTCTAAATGACAGCTTCACTGGATAGAGCAATCTTGGATGTAGGTCCTTGACTTTCATGACTTGGAATACTTCTTTTCAGCCCCTTCTTGTCTGTAAAGTCTCTTTTGAGAAATCAGCTGACAGTCTGATGGGAACTCCTTTGTAGGTGACTCTGCCTTTATCCCTTGCTGCTTCTAGAATTCTCTCCTTCATTTTAATCTTGGGTAATGTAATTATGATGTGCTTTGGTGTGTTCCTCCTTGGGTCCAACTTGTTTGTGACTCTCTGAGCTTCCTAGACTTCCCGGAAGTGTGTATATATATATATATATATATATATTGCTAGATTGGGGAAGTTCTCCTTTATTATTTGTTCAAATAAGTTTTCCACTTGTTGCTCTTCTTCTTCCTCTTCTGGTACCCCTATAATTTGGATGTTGGGATGTTTAGAGATGTCCTGGATGTTCCTAAGCCCCTCCTCATTTTTTGAATTCTTGTTTCTTCATTCTTTTGTGATTGGATGTTTCTTTCTTCCCTCTGGTCCGCTCCATTGATTTGAGTCCCAGTTTTCTTCCCATCGCTATTGGTTCCCTGTCCTTTTTCCTTCATTTCACTTATTGTAGCCTTCATTTCTTCATCTAATTTGTGAGCAACGTCAACCAAATCTGTGAGCATCCTGATGACCAGTGCTTTGAACTGTGCATCTGATTAGTTGGCTATCTTTTTATTGCTTAGATGAATTGGCTCTGGGGCTTTCATCTGTTCTCCCATTTGAGCCTTTTTTTTTTTTTTTTTGGTCTGGTCATGGATGTTACATAGTGAGGGGTGGAACCTTAGGTGTTCCCTAGGGCAGGGCAGCCCAGCCACTGGATTGTGATGCTGGATGTGGGGGCGCAGTCGGAGATGGAACAATGCACTTGCTCTGCTCTCTCTTGGATTCCTGTCCCTTCCACTGCTTCCCCTTCACCTGGATTATATGTGCGAATGTGGGACCACCTGGTCAGCCAGCTGCTTTGTGTGGCCTCACTGGGTCTGCCTGTTGTCACCCCTTGCCCGGGGTCCACTAGCTGCCGCCTGTGTGCATGGGGTCTGATACCTACCGCCAGCACACCTGGGACCTGCCAGCCATTGCTGCCTTCATGCCCAGGTGGCCAAACTCCACTTTTTCCTGCTGCGACTCCACCCCTTTTACCAGTGTGGATGAATGGTTGTTGGACTTCCATACAGTTCAATTTTCTATCAGTTCTGGTTGTTTTCTTGTTTCTAAATCTTTGTTGTCCTTAATTTTGTTTGCGTGAGGAGGCACAGTGTGTCCTCCTATGCCTCCATCTTGGCTGGGAGTTGAACAAATAGTTTCTAAATTTGTATGGAACCACAAAAGAACCCAAGTGGATAGGAATCTTGAGCATGAAGAGCAATGCTTGACACATCAGGTTTCCTAATATCAAGCTATATTACAAAACGTTAGTAATCAAAGCAGTATGTTATTTGTATAAAACAGACACATTGATCAATGTAACAGAATACAAAGCCCAGAAATAAACCCATGCATATAATTGTCATGTAATTTTGATGATTCAAAGAATGCCAACTTGGAGAAATGATTTTTTAATAAATGGTGTTAGGTAAACTGGATATTCTTATACCCAAAAAATGGCTCCCCATCATACCCCATGCACAAAAGTCCATTCAAAATGGACTAATGACTTAAATGTAAGACCTGAAACTGTAAAATTTCTAGAAGAAAACATAAGTAAAAATGTCCTTGACATTGGTCTTAGAAATAATGTTTACTTACATTTTGACACCTAAAGCAAAGACAACAAAACTGAATATAAGCAAGTGGGACTAAATTAAATTAATTTTTTTTTCTGTACAGCAAAGGAAACAATGAACAAAATAAAAAAGTAATCCATACAATGGGAGAAAATACTTCCAAATCATATATCAGACAAAGGGGTAATATACAAAAATATATATATGAAAAACTTTTACAACTCAACAGAAAAATACTCATAAGTAATCCAATTAAATATGGGCAAATTATGGAGTTTGAATGGATATTTTTTCCAAAGAAGACATTCAATTGCCAGTTGGTACTTGATAAGGTGCTCAACATCATTAGTCATCAGGAAACTGTAAATTAAGACCATTATTAACATATCACCTTGCACATGTTAAGATGTTTGTTGTCAAAAAGACAAGAGATGACAAATACTGGATAGGATGTGAAGGAAAGGAAATCTTCATACACTGTTGTTAATAGAATCGCAAGTTGGTGCTGCTATTATTTAAATTATGTAAATCTTATTCAAAATATTTAAAATATGATTCAGCAATCCCATTTCTGCGTATATACGTAAAGAAAATAAAATCCCAAACACAAAAAGGTACCCCTATTTTCATTGCAGCATTATTTACAATAGCCAAAATATAGACAATAACCTATGTGTGTGTCAATGGATAAGTGGATAAAAAATGTGGTATATATGGGACAGTATTCAGTCTTATAAAAGGACCTATTCAATAAAACAAACAAACAAGCATAATATAACCAAAGACACTGAAATTGAGAAGGGGTTGATGGTCACCAGAAGAGAGAGGAGAGAATTTCAGGGGGAAAGGGAAAGAGTTTGGAGCAACAAGTATAAAGGACACGTGGACAAAAACTAATGGGGGTGGAAATGGGAGGGAAGTGGGGAGGGCTGGGGCGGTGGCTGGAATGGGAGCAAAAGACAGAAAACTGTACAAGAACAACAATTAAAATGAATTAAAAAAGGGACATTTTGCCATGTGGGACATGAATTAACTAGGAGGATATTATGCTAAATAAAATAAGCCACACAGAGAAAGACAAATATTTTATGATTTCACATAAAAATGAAATCTAAAAAAGCTAAACTCATAGAACAAAGAATAGAATGATGGTTGTCATGGCCTGGGATGGGGTAGAGGGGTAATAAAAGATTTGGCAAAAGTGTACAAACTTACAGTTATAAGTTAAGTAAGCTTAAAAATATAATTAATGTTCAGCATGATGACTATAGTTAATAACACTGTATTGTATAGTTCGAATTTGCTAAGACAGTAAATTTTAAGCATTCTCAACAGTGAAAGTAAATACATGAAGGGATGAATGTGTTAATTAATTTGATAGTGGGAAATTCACAATACATATGCATATCAAATCAAAATATTGTGCACTTAAAATTATTATAATTTTATCTGTCAGTTACACCTCCATAAAACTGGGAGAAAACAAAGGAATTACCTGGAGTATTAATAAAATGATTTACATGATTTGGTAAAGTTTTATTACTTTACATCCAAGATATAAGAGCTTGGAAATCAAAAGTAATAAAAGATGGTGCATGCCTGCGTGAACAAGATTTCACATATGCCTCATTCCATTCCTCAGGTGGATTTATATTGCATCTACTTCCACCCCTGAGTAGTTTACACTTCTATGTTGGATTTACAGATAGCTAATGGTGTCAAAATACAACCTATGTTTTCTCAGTATGAACTTCAGCCCAACATGCTCCCTCAGATTCAATGTCAAAACACATATTGTGGAAGGTGGTTCTACTTGTGTTTCTCCATATGTGTGGGTAGCTGATGAACAGGGCTTTTATGTGTAAGAACTAAAATCATAATGCCCTTCCTCCATTGAACAAAAGCAACCCCAAATGCTACTGGGGTATCTCAAACTATTCAAGCTATTTTCTAAGAGTTTTTCTGCTCTACCAAATCTAAAACATTCTTTTCTATTCCCCCCCTAAAATTTTAAAACAAAGTATATTTTAAAAGAAAAAAATTATCCATGTTTTCATTAATTTTCACTTAAATCATTAAAAGTCTGCTTTGTAAGAGCTTTTTGATATTCAGAGAGTATTTTTGGATGTTTTTTATAAGTCATTTAAAGCTGGTCTCCCTTTTATTTTCCTCTGGCTCTCTCACTTGCAAAAGAGAAAGAAGAAAAAAGAAAGAGAGGGAGAAGAGAGAAGGAAGGCAGGAAGGGAGAGAGGAAGAGAGAGAAAGAGAGAGAGGGGAAGGAAGGAAGGAGAAAAGAAAAGAAAAGAAAAGAAAAGAAAAGAAAAGAAAAGAAAAGAAAAGAAAAGAAAAGAAAAGAAAAGAAAAGAAAAGAAAAGAAAAGAAAAGAAAAGGAGGAGAGGAGGGGACAGGACCAAAAGGGAGAAGAAGGAAGGGGAGGGGAGGAAGGAAGGAAAAAGAGAGATTGAATTTAGCTGGAAGCAGATGAGTTTTCACTCAAGAAGTGGTGTCTTTTAAATCTTCAGTTTACATGTATCAATTTATTTCTAAACTAAGATGTGTGCACACTTATTCTCAAAAAGTCAGACATAGATAGTTAAACATAATGCCTTTACATAGTTATATGAAATTATGACCCTTTTGTTTGGAGTCTTCCAAAATAAATGATCCTCTTTAAGATTTATTTACAATTACTTCATTCCACACAATTCACAATGCACAAATCATAAATCACATTGACATTCCTAGTCTCTCTCTCCTATTCCTCAGGCACTCCAAATGGCACACTGTCACCTGCAGACTTTCAAGTATTTTTTTAGTCAATTCCTCAATATGGATTCTAAACTCAACATAACTCAGTTTATAGACACTGAAATTGTGCCTGAGCGACACTGGAAATGGAGAAAAGAATATTATGCAGATTATTAGGGGGTCTGTAAATTATTTTCTGAACTACTGAGAAAATTATGTTTTGGAGAAAATTAATTTGTGGAGAATGTTAATTGTTGCAACCACTGCTTTTGTGTATAGCCACCCAGGTACTCAAGTTTCTAAACCAATGACATGTGAGGCTTTTACACTGGGTTTTCTCTTGTATCTTCCCACAGTAATGCTAGACAATTTATCTTGAGCCCTTTTGCCCTTCAGAAGATACTACATCATGGTGCTAAAAAGTTAATGAATAGTATTTTATCTATGAATATTTTATGCCAACTGAGACTTCTAAGCAAAACATTAGTGGTAGTACTAATGGAAAATGAGTTCTCAAATTATGAACTATTTATAATTAAATAATTGCATATATAATACCATTAGCAGAAGCCAAGAAAATCTACATACCTTTACCCTACCAATTTAACTTGGGCAAATTTATGCAAAGTAGATAATGTAAATCATTATAAATATTTAGAAAGAGTTTGTTTCTACTGGTAAAATATTTGACATAAAGGAGAACAGGAATTGAAGCAATAAAGCAAGGAGTTTCATATTTTATAAAAGGCAATAAAATAAAACTATTTATAGCATGGTTCTAGGACAATATATAATAATACAAGAAGTTTATAGTATGTTGAGTTTAAAATGTCTATTTTATAAGAAAATTATTACATAGTTCCATATTGAGCTTTAATTAGGAGTAAAATAACAGGAACTAAGCTTAAGGCATTAAGGATAATTTTATCTTTCTTTTTTATTGCATATATTTTTAAATTTCCCTACAATGTACCTGAAATATATTTTTGTAATATAATTTTATATTTTATACAGATGTACAGTGTCTTTGTAATGTAAAAATCAGGATCTCTGACATTAATTCATAATCTAGTACATATGTTCATTTTTCTAAGAAAGTTCAATGTACAGACCACTATACCAAATACTAAACTTTAGCCTTGCCTAACTTCTGATGAAGATGAACCAATAGTTTTATCTTTCTGTGATCCAAGAAAACAACATGAATCCTTGTCATCAGATGCCAGCATCTGTTGGGACTACTTTAGAGTTAATAGTACTAAAATAATGCAGAATCTAATCTCTGTCAATATGAATAAGCATAGGACCTTCATAACATATAAAAGTCTCAGTAAGATCGGTGAATTAGTGACCAGATAAAATTCCAAATGGCAAATGCTTTTTGTGTTAAGTAGAGTTCTCTATATAGCAAAATTGTATTTTTGGTCCTAGTGACTTTTCTCCCTGAATTTTATTATAGTTATATAATTTTATAACTTAATAAATCATTTCTCTGGTCTTAGTTCATAAAAGCACTTTCACATAGATAAATCATCTTATTGTATATAATTTGCATTATTATTTTGTCCTGCCATAAGGTTACCACCTCCCCTTTTTATTTTTTTTTGCTACTATGAACTTCAGAAATTCTAATCACTTCCATCAGAAGGTTAAACACAACAAACTTAGAGTTTCACATCTCATTTAATTCTCACAAGAAACCTATGAGGTAAGCAATGTTGTTGTCCCCATATTACAGATGAGAAAACTGAGATCCACAAAAGTTAGATATTCTTTCCAGTGGAGCATCGATAGTAATTAGCAGAGGTAGGATTCAACTTTAGTGCTATTTAAATCCAACTCCTCACCATTTTGAACGCAATGATGTATCTAAAATGCTTAATGCAGTCCTTGATATTCCCCCAGCCAGACAGAATGTTCCACGTTTAAGAAGCATAAAGTAGGGAAAGAGAGAAATCCTTTTACCATCAGTTTTCAGACTATCTCTATTATCCTTTTAAATAATTATACAAATAAGGGTATCAGTTCCATTTTATTTTCACATCCAGCAAGTATTATATATGATTTCTGGTAAAATACTTATTATGATAAAATTCAATTACTATGAAACCATGTGGAGATCTTATAATCTATTATAATACCCACTATGATGAACTTCAGCCAAGTGGAAGGGAAAATTATCTAAACAAGTCCCAGTACTGAAATTGACTAAGGCATTACCTAATTTAAAATGTCTTTCTGTTTGCACATTTAGATTATTTCATGATACCTAAGGAAAGATAATTTTGATAATTGTTTTAGCATATTTTCCATTTCATGACATAAGGTTTGTGTTAATATTAAATACAAACAATAATAGTTTCCCACCCTGTTGAGCAAGTATTTTATATCCCTTTTCTTCACTAAAATATAGTAAATCAGGGGAAAAAAGTAGAGAGTTAGATTGCTACATTTGAATCATGAATCATACATGATCTTTTCTGATTTCTAGGTCCATCAAGGTTGGTAAAGAATCCATGAAAATTTCATTTGGGACCTAGGATGGCTGTGGCATATACCTTAGATTATGGTTATTATAGAAATAGCATCAAAAATAAAATTATTCCAAGCTATTATTTCTATAATTAACATTTGTTAATAAATACATATGACTACAAACTTCATATTTAAATTACAGTAAGGTCTGAAACTAGCTTTTTTTTTTTCTTCTTTTTTATTGTTGTTCAAGTACAGTTGTCTCCATTTTCCCTTCACCATTCCCCTCAAACCCCCATCCCTCGATTGTGCCCCTTTGGCTATGTCCATGTGTCCTTTATGCATGTTCCTTGATAACACTTACCCTTTCCTTGATGACTCTTTTCCTTGTTATCCCCTCCCTCCTCCCCTGTGGTTACTGTCAGTTTGTTCTTTATTTCAATGTCTCTGGTTATATTTTGCTTGCTTGTTTGTTTTGTTGATTAGGATCAAATTATAGGTGGAATCATATGGTATTTGTCTTTTGCCATCAGGCTTATTGCACTTAGGATAATGCTCTCCTGTTCCATCCATACTGTTGAGAAGGGTAGGAGTTCCTTCTTTCTTTCTGCTGCATAGTATCCCATTGCATAAATGTACCACAGTTTTTTGATCCACTCATTTATTGATGGATGATTAGGCTGTTTCCAACACTTGGCTATTGTAAATAGTGCTGCTGTGAACATGGGGGTACATAGGTTCTTTTCAATTGGTGTTTCAGGGTTCTTAGGGTATAAGCCCAGCAGTACAATTGCCAGAAAACTTTTATTTTTTCCATTACAGTTGCCATTAAAGATTATATTAGTTTTAGGTGTAGATCATATGGTTAGACATTTATAAATTTAGGAAGTGATTCTCCTGATGCCTTGTACCTACCTGACATCATGTATAGGCATTGCAATATTGACTATATTCTGAAAACTGTACATTATATCCCTGTGGCTCTTTTGTAAGTGTCATTTGTATTTTGTAAAGCCTTCATCTTTTCCACCCAGCTCCCTAACCCACCATCCTATCTGGCAACCATCAGCTTGTTCTCTGGAAGTATGGTTTCTTTCTATCTTGTTTGTCCATTCATTTTATTTTGTGATTCTACATATAAGTGAAATCATATGGTACTTCTCTTTCTCCAATCAACCTATTTTATTTAACTCAGTACCCTCTACATCAATCTATGTTGTCACAACTGGTAAAACTTCATTCTCTTTTATGATTAATATTCCATTGTACATATGTACAGCTTATTTTTATCCAGTTACCTGTGATTGAAGCATTTATTTACATTAAAGTAATCATTGGTAGATATGTAGTTATTGCCATTTTAATAATTTTCTGATTGTGTTTTTAGTTCTATATTTATTCTCTTGATCTTATATATGTTGATGACTTTATATAGTGCTGTATTTAAATTTCTTTTTATTTATTATTCTTTTTCAAATACAAGCAAAAGTTTATTTAGAATGTCACATAGGTGCCTGGGGGGAAAAGGAAGGAAAGGCATAGAAAAGAGAGAGAAAGAGAGTGAGAGAGAGGAGAGAGAGAGAGAACACTGCGTCTTCTGTCTTAAGGGCTTTTTTTTAATGGAGGTCTCCAGGAGTGGTTTTCAATAGAATATTTATCACCTTTTCTGGTGTGTCTCCTCAGGGTTGTAGTCTCCATTGATTGGTTAGAACCAGGGCAGGGATGATTATTCATTACAGCTGGTCTTGATTTCAGCATGGCATTACCACGCCTGGACTTGCTGCTTTTTTCTGGGGCCTGGATGTTATCTCTTATTGGACCAAAATTCTGTCTCTGGGTCAACAGACCCAAGGTTTTGTTTATACCATTATTTGATTAAGATCAGAACCTCATTATCTTGAGGGATTAATGCTTAAAGAAGTTGCCAGGCAAGAGCTTGTATGGGACTCATGAGAGATTTTTATTTGGCTTCCCTGTTTGTCCTCTAAGGTATTCTACAAATTTACTAGTGACATGCCAGGAAAGAAAAGGTCAGGGGGTTGTCCAAACCACATGACCAATGATATGAAAGTTCAGGCAGTCTAAACTGCATGAGTAGCAATATGACAGGGAAGATAAAGTCATGCTGGTGCAAACATTCCACCTTACAGTTTTCCATTGCAAGGCACCCAGGACTTTTTGCCCTAGTAACCTTCCAAATCAGGCCAGTTCTTCCTACTCTTCTCATGTCTGTCTAACTGCTAACTATATCATTCCCTCCTCAAGGATCCTTGGGTCTTAGTTCTTTAAAAGGAAAGAGGAGTATAATCTCTTCTGTAGCTACTTTCTGCTGAAAAGTTGTGGAGTTTTTCTTCAGAACCTGATCCTTGTTCTCTGTCAGAGGGATAATAAGGTCTGGGCGCAGAAGGAGGTTGCAGTGGTGTCTAGAGTCAGTAAGGGGCAGCATTCCCAGTTTATGACTAGGGTTTGTAACCTGGTAGAGATAAATTGTGTTATAAATCTAAATATAGTTAGAACAAGAACTGCGACAAGCGGTCTGATGAAAGGGAGTATGCAGGTAAGGATACTGAGGAAGCATCACAGGCTGCTGGCCCAAATTTCAGATGTCGTTTACCCTGACCAACAGGTAACATCTCTGGTGACTAAAAAATTCAGGATCCAGTTCAGTTTATAGATGGAAAAGTAAAACTTTAAAGACAACTGAACCAGAGTCTCATATCCACAACTGTGAATTACAGATTCTACTGAAGCAAAATCTCTCCTAAAACACTCTCAATTTTATCAAAGAGCTAAATTATTTCCTGTAGATTTTTGGTTTGTGGTTACCATGTACTTCATATATACCAAGCTATGTTTATAGCAGTCTATTTTAAGTTGATGATTGCTTAAATTTAAACATGTTCTATAAACGCAACCATTTATATTCACCCCACCCACATTTATGTTTTTGTGTATTTGTGTTCAGGTGTATTCCTTAATTTACTGTTGTAATTATGTATTTAATTACATTTGCCTTTTAAATATTGTTCTCACTTTAGTGTTGGTTGATCCACTGTTTTTATTACATGTTTTCATTTGTTGGTGAGAATCTTTTCTTTGCAATATTTTCTTAATCAAAATTTGTATTATTTCTTCTTCTTAAAGAAGTCCTTTTAATATTTCTTATTATACTGGTTTGGTGAAGATAAAGTCCTTCATCTTTTTCTTGTACAGAAAGTTCTCTTATCACCACTTTGATTTTAAATGACAGCCTTGTTAGGTATAGTAATTTTGGTTGTAGGTCCTTGCTTTTCATTACTACTCACCTGCAAATTTCTGTTGAGAAGTCAGCTGATAGTCTTATGGGAATTTCCTTGTAGATAACTGCTTTTCTCTTACTCTCTTTAGGATTCTCTCTTTCTGGTCAAGATGGTAGAGTAGGTAAATATGTAATTGCATCCTCCCACAAACTTCAAAGTTACTACTAAACTACAGAACAACCATCATTCAGCAGCTCCTCAGATCTAGCAAAACAGGTGTCCTGTGAGTAAAGATATAAAGAAGAAGCCATATATAGACTACTGGAGGGTCAGAGATGCAGAACATGCTGGTCCCACACCCACATGTGACAGTTAAAAATCAGAAGAAATATCTCAGGTGCAGTGTTCCCCCCTGAGGAGTGAGGGTCCCAGCTCTAGAATAGAACCCTCAGCAAGGAAGAGAAGTCATGATAACTTCTGGCTGTGTAAACCAGTGGAAATTGTTGAGTGAGATGTAGAGCCTCTGAAGTCCTAGGCATTCCTATTAAAAGGCTGGCACATGGACTTACTCAAACTCTCTTGTTCTGAGCTCCAGAACTGGGTCAGAATGTTGAAAGATTCCAGGGACATTTGTGGGAGAGGGGAATGGTAGAACTTAATTGGCTGGCTTTAGGGAGAGAGCTAGAGGGGCAGCTTTCACAAAGACAGAAGTGATGGCAAAGGCCATTTCCTCCCACACACAGAGCTGGCAATTGAGCATCATATCTCAGTCTTCATTAACCTAGCTAACACTTTATTTCTTTAAGTACCAAAAAGTGAAATTGCTGGGTAATATGGTAGATCTTTTTAATTTTTTTTGAGGAACTTCTACACTGTTTTTCAATAGTGAGTGTACCAATTTACATTTCCATCAACAGTTCATGATTTCCTTTTTCTCACCTTCACCAATACTTCTTTTTTGATTTAAGATTTATCAAGGATAAATAAATGACATGCATGAGGTGATATCTCTTGTGGTTTTAATTTGCATGATGATTAGTGATGTTAAGTATCTTTTTATATGTCTGTTGGCCACCTGTTATGTCCTCCTTATAGAAATGTCTGTTCAGATCATCTGCCCATTTTTTAATCTGATTTTTTTTTGGTGTTAAGTTATATAAGTTCCTTGTTAATATTGGATATTAACTGATTATTGGATGTATCATTGGCAAATATTTTCTCCCATTTAGTAGGTTGTCTTTTCATTTCGTAGGTAGTTTTCTTAACTGCAAAATATTTTAATTCAGCAATTTTCAACCTTTTTCATCTAGTGGCATACATAAACTAATTACTAAAATTGTGTTACATGCCAAAAATGTATTTTTTGTCAATCTGACAAAAATAGTTATAATTTTGACTCATTCACACTGGACAGTTACTGTTGTGTTGGCTGTTGACATGATATTATTTGGCAATCTAAGGGAAAAGAGGTCAATGTCCCTTGAGTAGTTAGGTATTGTGTGTTTTGATTTTCTTTTTTTTACTATGGGCATGGGCTTTATTTGGGAACTGTTGAGGAAAGAGAGGGAGGAGCTAGCACTGGTGGGTATATGGGGAAAGGGAATTCTGCACTTGCTTTTTAGTTTAGTGCATGTTGCCTAGAATTTAGGATGAGTGGAAGCAGCTGTAGAAGTTAGAGGAGAGGAAAAGGGAAGGTCATGGAATGGATACTTTCCTAAGGGAAGGAAGCTAGGGCCAAGATATGGGGAGAGGGAGTGAGGAGGGAAGGCACACTTCATATACTTAGACTCAATCAAAGTCACTGATGTCAGCTTCCCCAAACTCCCTGCACTATCCAGCTGCTGTCCAAGATGGTGGCTCTGCTAGCTACCTAAATACAGAGGAGGGAGATGAGAAGTGAATAGTGGCACCATCTGCCTCTAAGTCCTTTTCCTAGAAGTATTGCTCATTCAGCCTGCCCTGAAGTTCCAGCCAGAACCAGGAGGTCAGGAAGCCAGGGTGCAGGCAGGGGAATAACTGTGCCCTTTACCATCCCTCCTGACACTTTACCCATCCCTGGCCCCTCACATGAGGTTGTTACTATTGGATAATTCTTTGTGTATCTTGACTTTTTTCCCATTTTTCCAGACTGGCCATCCTGCCACCTGAGGGGATGCTGCAGTCCCCAGCATGAATCAGTAGGACACAGCTGCCTATGGCCATGGACAAGAAAGGCCACCGTGGACACTTGGAAGACATCCCTGAGGCTGCGCTCAGAGGACCACAAGGAGCACTTCAGTAGGACTCAGTGCTTACCTGCTTGGCTAGCACAAAGCCCTGCTCATGTATAACAGGGGTAAGCCACTGCTTACACAACTCGCTCAGTGTGGTCAGTCTGTATGTATATTTACAGCCAACCAGCACAACCTTGGAATTGGGGTAAAATCCTGATTGTCCCCTTGACACTTCTTTAGGACACTATCCAGTGTTTCTGGTTGCCCAGTGTTGAAGCAGATGGGTACAGCACCTGTCTGAATCAGGATAGGCCAGGGGCAGGACATTATCACAGTGTGCTGGGAACCTAAAGTGTCCCACATGTGAGCTCAATGAGGCTGCTGCTTCCCCTGCAGTAGCTGCTTCCCCTGAAGCTGTAACAGTTCAACCACTGACACCAGCATCTTGCAGGCCATGTGGAGCCCCCTACTAGGGAGAACAGAGCCCTTCTGCTCCAACCTCAGTCCCTTAAAAATTCTTGTGGCGCACCATATGTGCCATAGCACAACAGTTGAAAACTATCAACTGTTTATCAACTATTTTAGTTTGAGATAGTAACATTTTGCTGTTGTTTGTTTTATTTGCTGAGGGAGATATATCCAAAAATTATTTGTAAGAGTGATATCAAAGAGTTTACTGCCTAATTTTCTTCTGGTTTTATGGTTTTGAGTCTTAATATTTGTCTTTAATGAATTTTGAGTTTATTCTCATGGATGGTGTGAGAGGGTGATATAGTTTTATCTCTTGTGTATATGTGTGTGTGTGTGTGTATCCAGTTTCTCCAATACCATTTATAGATGAGACTGCTATACCCCCTTGTATATTCTTGTCTTTTCTTGTCATAGATTAATTGAACATATATGCATTGGCTTAATTCTGGGATCTCTATTCTGTTCTGTTGATCTATGTTTCTGTTTTATGCCAGTACCATGCTGTTTAGATTACTATAGCCTTGTAGTATTGCTTCCTATCAGGTATCATGATGCCTCCAACTGTTTTTTCTCAATACTACTATGGCTATTCTGGTTCCTTTGTGATTTCATATAAATTTTGGATGATTTTTCTAGTTCTGTGAAAAATGCCATTCGTATATTGATAAGGATTTCATTGACTCCACAGATTGATTTGGCTAGTATCAACATTTTAACAGTGTTATTCTTCCTATTCATAATCATGATACAACTTTTCAATAATTCGTATTTTCTTCAGTTTGTTTCTTCAGTGTTCTTATAGTTTCCTGAATGCAGGTCTTCCATTTCCTTGATTAAATTTATTCCTAGGTAATTCATTCCTGTTGATGCAATTGCAAATGGGATTGTTTTCTTAATTTCCATTTCTGATAGCTTGTTATTGTTGTGTAAAAATAAAACTGATTTCTGAATACTAATTTTATATCTTGATAGTTCACAAAATTCATTCATTCATTCATTCATTCTAATAGTTTTTTTGTGTGAAATATTTAGGGTCCTTTACGCACAGTATCACCAGATCTTTAATATTGGCAGTCATACTTCTTCCTTTTCAATTCAGATACATGTTATTTATTTGTTCTTTACTGACTGCTACAGCTAGGACTTCCAAGTCTATGTTTAATAAAAGTTGTGAAAGTGAAGTTCTTGTTATTCCTGATCTTAGAGGAAAAGCTTTCTGTTTTCACTATCAAGTAGGTTTTTAGATGTGGATTTGTCATATGTAGCCTTTATTATGTTGAAATATGTTCCCTCTAGCCCCATTTTGCTAAAAGTGTTTAATCATAAATGGATGTTGGATTTTGTGGAATTGTTTTTGAAAGCATTGATAAGACTATTTGATTTTTACCCTTCATTTTTAATTTTTTAATTTAAACTTTATTATTTAAATTAAATTTTTTCCATTACCATTTAGTTCCCTTATACGCCCCTTCCCTCAGCAATCACCACACTGTTGTTTATGTCCATGAGTCCTTTTCCTTTTTGCTCAATCTCTCCACTGCCCAACCTCTCCCCTCCCACTAGCTGTCATCTATTCTCCATCTATAAGTCTGTCTTTGTTTTGCTTGTTAGTTCATTAGGTCCCACATGTGAGTGAAATCATATGGTATTTGTTATTCTCTGACTGGCTTATTTCACTTAGCATAATGTTCTCCATGTCCATCCCTACTATCACAAAGGGTAAAATTGCTCCCTTTGTATGGCCAAGTAATATTCCGTTATGCAAATGTCCCATAGTTGTTTTATACACTCATCTACTGATGGACACTTGGGCTGCTACCATATCTTGGCAATTGTAAATAACACTACAATGAACACAGGTGTGCTTATGTTCTTTCAAATTAGTATTTTGAGTTCTTTTGAATATGTTTCCAGAAGTGGGATCATTGGATCAAAAGACAGGTCTATTTTTAATTTTTAGGTAGCTCCACAATGCTTTCCACAGTGGCCTCACCAGTCTATAGTCCCACCAACAGTGGAAAAGAGTCCCCCTTTCTTCACACCCTCATCAGCACTTGTTCTTTGTTTATTTATTGATGATAGCCATTCTGACAGGTGTGAGGTGATATCTCATTGTGGTTTTAATTTTCATTTCTCTGATGATGAGTGATATTAAACCTCTTTTTATATGTCTATCAGTTATCTGTATGTCCTCTTTGGGGAAATGGTTATTTAGGTCCATTAATAGGGTTTTTTTTCTTCTTTTTTTTTGGTGTTGAATTTTTTAAGCACTTTATAAATTTTGGATATTAGCCCCTTATCAGATGTATCAACAAATATGTTCTCCCATATTTTGGGTTGTCTTTTTATTTTGTTGATGATTTCCTTTGCTGTGCAAAAACTTTTTAGTTTGATGCAGTCCCATTTGTTTACTTTTCTTTTGTTTCCCTTGCTTGGAGATATATAGCCAATAAAAATATTGCTACAAACAATGCCTGAGATTTTGCTATGTGTTTTCTTCTAGGATTTTTATGTTTTGTGGTCTAAAATTTAAGTGTTTTCCGTTTTGAATTTGTTATTGTGTGTGGTATAGAAAGTGGTCTAGTTTCATTTTTCTGAACATATCTGTCCGGTTTTCACAACATGTTTTATTGAATAAATAATCTTTAGCTCATTGTAGATACTTGCTTCCTTTGTTGAATATTAATTGACTATGAAGGTGTAGGCTTATTTCTGGGTTTTCTATTCTGTTCTATTGATTTATATAATTGTTTGTTTGTTTGTTTTTTACCAGTACCATGCAAGTTTTCATTACTATGGCCGTGTAGTAAAGTTTGGTACTAGGTAGTTTGATTCCTCCTACTTTGTTTTTGTTTCTCATGATCACTGTTACTATGCAGGGACTTTTGTGGTTCTATATAAAAGTCTCCATAAATTTAAGAAGATTAAAATTGTATCAAATATATTCTCTGACCACAATGATATGAAACTAGAAATCAATCACAAGAACAGTGAAAAATACACAGAGACATGGAAGCTAAATAACATTATTAAACAATGAATGGGCCAGAAATGAGATCAAAGAAGGAATCAATAGATACCTTGAAATAAATGAAAATGAGGATGCAACAATCCAAAATTTGTGGGATACTGGGAAAGCAAATCTAAGAGGGAAGTTCGTAGCATTACAGGCCTATCTCAAAAAGTAATAAAAAACTCAAATAAATAATCTAACGTCACACTTAAAGGAACTTGAAAAAGAAAAAACTAGCGGGGGTGGAGGTGGGAGGGGGGTGGGGAGGGCTGGGGCGGTGGGCTGGAATAGGAGTAAAAGACAGAAAACTGTACAAGAATAATTAAAATAAAAAAAGAAAAAGAAAAGAAAATCAAACGAGGCCCAATGTGAGTAGAAGAAAATAATAAAAGTCAGAGTATAAATAAATAAAATAGAAGCAAAAATGATACAAAATATCAATGAATCCAAAAGCTGGTTCTTTGAAAAGATAAACAAGATAGACAAACCTATTCTTGATAGACCACACTCATCAAGAATAAAAGAGAAATTACCCAAATAAATAAAACCAAAAATGAAAAAAGAGAAATAACAACTGACACCAAAGAAATACAAAGAATTGTAAGAAAATACTATGAACAGTTATATGCCAACAAACTGGACAACCTGGATGAAAGGATAGATTCCTAGAAATATGCAATCTTCCAAAAATAAATCGGAAAGAATAAGAGAATCTAAATAGACAGATTACGTCTAATGAAATGGAAGTGGTTATAAAAAACTCAAAAGCCCTGGACCAAGCAGTTTCACGGGTGAATTTTTTCTAACATTCCAAGAAGAATTAATACTTCTCTTTCTCAAACTATTTCATAAAACTCAGAATGGATGGCTCCCAAACTCATTTTACAAAACCAGCATTATTCTAATCCAGATAAAGACACTACAAGCAAAGAAAATTATAAGCCAAAATCCCTGCTGAACACAGATGCTAAAATCCCCAATAAAATATTAGCAAACTGAATACAGCAATGCATTGAAAAGATCATGCATCATGATCTACTGGGATTTATTCTAAGAATGCAAGATTGGTACAAATCAATAAATGTGATTCATCACATAAACAAAATGAAGGATAAAAACCACATGATCATATCAATGGATGCAGAAATAGCATTGGATAAAATCCAGCACTGATTTATGATAAAGGTATTCAGCAAAATGGGAATAAAGGGAACATACCTAAACATAATAAAGGCCATATATGACAAACCCATTGCTAGCATCATATTCAACCGGCAAAAATAATAAGCACTCCCCTTAAGATGAGGAACAAGACAGGAATGTCTGCTTTCACCTCTCTTATTCATAGTACTGGAAGTCCTAGCCACAGCATTCAGACAAGAAGAAGAAATACAAGACATCCAAATTGGAAAGGAAAAAGTAAAACTGTCTTTATTTGCAGATGACATGATACTATACATGGAGAACCCCAAAGATTCTACCAGGAAACTATTAGAACTGAAAAACCAATTCAGGAAAGTAGCAGGATACAAAATTAATATTCATAAATCAGTTGCATTTTTATGTCAATAACAAACTAACAGAAAGGGAAATTAAGAAAACAATCCCATTCAGAGTTGATTCAAATAAAACAAAATACCTGGGAATAAATCTAACCAAGTATGTAAAAGACCTTTACACAGAAAATTATGAGACACTGAAGAAAGAAATTGAAGAAAATACAAATAAGTGGAAGCTCATACCATGTTCATGGATAGGAAGAATTAACATCAGTAAAATGTGCATCCTACCCAAAGCAATCTATAGATTCAACACAGTTCCTATCAAGATTCCAATGACATGTTTCACAGAACTAGAACAAATATATCCTTCATTTTTATGTGGTGTATCACATTAATTGTTTCACTTATGTTGAAACATTTTTTGCATCCCAGGAAAAATTCTAGTTTATCCTGGTATGTGATCTTTTAAAAGTATTATTGGATTCTGTTTGCTAATATTTTATTGAAGATTTTTTACCTATGTCCATCAGAGATAATAGCCTACACTTTTTTTTTTTTTTTTAATTTGTAATGCCTTTGTCTGGTTTTGGTATTAGGGTAACAACAAACTCAAAATGAGTTTGAGAGTATTTTCTCTTCTGGAATTTTTTCAAATATTTGAGAAAGATAGGTGTTAAATCTTCTTATAATGTTTGGTAAAAATCACACTTGAAGCCCTGTAACCCAGAGTTTTCTTTGTTGGGATTTTTTTGATGACTGAAGTGATTTTGTTAGTAGTTATCAGTCTGTTCAGTTTCCCTGTTTTCTCATTATTCATTCTTGGATGACTGTATGTTTCTAGAAATTTACCTATTTCTCCCAGGTTTTCCAATTTCTTGGTACATAATTATTTGTAGAATTTGTTATAATCCTTTGTCTTTACATGATGTCATCTCTAACTTTTATGTGATTTTATGTATTTGGTCCCTATCTCTCTTTTTCTTGATGAGTCAAGTTAGAGGTTTATTAATTTTGTTTATCTTTTCAAGAAACCAGCTTTTGTTTTTATTGATTTTTTCTATTTTTGTTACGTTATACTCTGAATTTTATTATTTTCTTCTTTCAGATCCCTTTTGGACTTTCCCCCCCTAGTTCCAGTAGGTATACTGTTAGATTGTTTGTTTGAAATTTTTCTTATTCCTTGAGGTAGCCTGTTGATATGAATTTGCCTCTTAGAACTGCTTTGACTGTGTTCCTTAGATTTGGGGTCAATGTGTTTTCAACACCTTTTGTCTCAAGACATCTTTTTTTATTGATTTCATTGGTAACCCACTTATTTTTTAGTAGCATGTTATTTATCCTCCATGTGTTTGTGTGTTTTTCAGCTTTCTTGTGATTGATTTCTAGATTCATATCATTATGATCAGAGAAAATGCTTGATATGAGTTTAAAATTCTTAAATTTATTGAAATTTATTTTATTGACTAACATGTGATCTACTATGGAAAATGTCCCATGAGCACTTGAAAAAATGTATATTATGCTGCCTTTGGCTGAAATGTTGTAAAAATATTGATTAAGTTCATCTGCCATAATGTTTCCTCTGTTTCACTGTTTCCTAGATGACCTATCCATTGATGTCAATGAGGCATCAAAGGCCTGTCTTATCATTGTCTTACTGTCCATCTCTCCCTTTATGTATGTCAATATTTGCTTTATATGTCTAACTCCTTCTGTTTTGGGTGTGTAGACGTTTACAAGTTATACCTTTTTGTTGAATTGAAAATTTTATCTTTATGAAGTGCCCTTCTTTATCATTTGTTACAACCTATGTTTTAAAGTCTATTTTGTCTGATATAAGTATTGTTATCCCACCTTTTAAAAATGATTTTATTTATTTATTTTTAGAGAGAGGGGAAGAGGGGGAGAGAAACATCAATGTGTGGTTGCCTATCACATGTCTACCACTGGAAACCTGGCCTGCAATCCAGGCATTTGCCCCGACTTGGAATTGAACCAGCAATCCTCCGGTTCACAGGCCAGCACTCTATCCACTGCCCCACACCAGCCTGGGCACCCATCCTTTATTAAATTTCCACTTTCATAAAATATATTTTGTCATACCTCTTCTTTCAGTCTGTGTGTGTCTTGCCATCTGAAGTGGATCTCTTGTAGTCAACATATATATAAATTTTGTTTTTTTATCCATTCAGCCATTCTATGTCTTTTGTTTGGAACATTTAGTTTATTTATATTTAAAGCAATTATTGATAGGTATGTAGTTATTGCCACTTTATTAATTGTTTTCCAACTGTTTTTGTAGTTCTTCTCCATTCCTTTGTTATTCTAACTCTCTTCTCTTGTATACTGATGACTTCTATAGTTAATGGTTGGATTCTGTTCTCTTTATTTCTTGTGTATCTTATAGCTACTTGGTTTGTGTTTACCATGTGCATCATAAACACTATGCTATGTTTATAGCTATCTATTTTAAGTTGATGGTCACTGAAGTTTGAACACATTCTAAAATTACTACAATCCTTACTCACCCCTTCCACATTATGTTTTTGGAATTATTTCTTGGTTCTTTTGAGTGTGTTTGTGTATATCCTTAATTAATTATTGTAATTACACATGATCTTCTTAATTTTGCCTTTTAAACTTTGTATTGGCTTTAGTGTTGATTATTTGCTTTTATTATGTGTTTGCCTTTGTCAGAGATAATTTTTTTTCTTTGAAATTCTCTTATTCACATTTTTATTTTTTAATCTTCTTTAAAGAATTTCTTTTAAAATTTATGTAATATTGGTTTATTTTGATGAACTCTTTCAGCTTTTATAGCTCTGGAAAGCTCTTTATCTGTCCTTCCATACTAAATGATACCTTTTGTGGGTAGCATAATCTTGGTTGCAAGTCCTTGCTCTTCAGCACTCTGAATATTTCATGTCAATCCCTTCTGGCATGCAAACTTTCTGTTAAGAAATTAGCTGACTGTCTAATGAGAGCTCCCTTATAGATAACTGTCTTTCTCTTGCTGTTTTTAAGAATATTTCTTTGTCTTTAACATGTGGAATTTTAGTTAGTGCATTTTGCTGTGTATAATGTGCACTTATTTGCCCAAATATTTGATGGAAAAAAGGTGTGCATTATGCATGGGTAGTACTAATTCCATATCTATATAGTTGTTTTATTCTTATGCATTAGAAGTGTAACTCTAGAAAGTAATAACAATGTTCATATGCAAAATAATACCCTGGAATATGATAATCAGTTTTGTTTCTAAATATAAATAAATAAATAAATAAATAAATAAATAAATAAATAATTGAATTAAAAAAATAAAATGAAAGTTTTTTTTCCCTGAAAGTTTGGGCTAAAAAACATGGGTGTGCATTATACACAACAAAATATGGTATATGTTTTGGTGGGGCTTATCTTGTTTATCTTGTTTAGGGCAATTCACTTCTTGGGCTTGTATGTCTAGTTCCTTTGCCATTTTCAGTCTCTTTTTCTCTCTCTTTTCCTTCTGGTACCCCTATAATGTGACTATTATATGTGTAATGTTATCTCAGACATCCCTTAAAGTGACCTCATTTTTTAAAATCTTTTTTTCTTTTTGCTGTTCTGATTGGGAGTTTTTTTCTGCTTTCTTTTCCAAATCACTGATATGATCATGTGCTTCATACAATTTTCTGTTCATTTCTTCTGGTGTATTCATTTCAGTTACAGTATTTTTCAGGACCTTTTTTCATGTTTTCTATTTTGTTTTTTATTAGTGAAATTCTAGTGAGATCTTTTATTCTTCACCTGTGTACATTGAGTAACCATATAACTAGTGTTTTTAACTTTGTATCTGGTAGATAGCTTGACTTTTTTTCATTTACTTTTATTTCTGGAGTTTTGTCCTTTCTTTCATTTGGGACATGTTTCTTGTCACCTCATTTTAGATGACTTCCTGCAGTTGTTTCTATGTATTAGGTAGATGTGCTGTGTCTCCTGTTTTTGACAGAGCGATGTTATATGGAATGTTTCCTGTGGAGCCCAGTGGTGTAGGCTCTCTGGTCACCTGAGCTGGGTGCTCCAGTGGTATTCCCTGTGTAGGTTATATATGCCCTCATGTTTAACTGAGCTTGGATTGCTGTTGGCACTTAAATAGGTGAGGTTGACCTTCAAGTTAACTACATATGAGGGCCAAATGGAAGTGTAGCAGAGGAGCTGTTTATTGTGTGGGAAGTGACCCCATGGTGTGGGAGTCACTTTAGTGGGGCTCCAGTGCCACTCAAATTTGTACTTCCCATGTTTCATTTATAGAGCTGGCTGGGGAATGTTCTGATATGTCTAAAGAAATGTACTGGGTGTTTTAGGTTTGGAGTCTCTTGGGAAACTTTTTTTGTAGGCCATGGTCAGCTGCCACTTGTGTGGGCTTGGGGCTTCTTGGTGGAAGCTACAGTGTGATCCGTGCTTTTTTGCCGCTGTGCTGGTCTTGGAGGCTCTTGGGAAGGCTGAGAACGAAGACTGGCTGATCCAAGCCTTGAGACCTTTGGTAAGTGACATGATGTGAGCTGAGGCCAGCCACTGTTTGTGCTTAGCTTGTGGCTGCTTAGTTGAAACTACATATCAGCCTGAATCTAGCCATTTATTCTAGCCTTGGGGCCACCTGATGGCAGTTGTTGTTTGTGGACCTTTCAGAGATTTTGGTAAAGCCCACAGTCTGAGCTGAGGCAGGCCACTTATGTATAGGATTTACTAAAAGAGTCTTGAGGTGGGTGGGTAAGTTGTGTGGGACAGGGTCTCAGGAAATCACCAGGGCAGGCAGGGTGAATGCAAAAGGTGCTTTGCCAGGTAAATGGAGAGCACAGATTCTGAGTCCACTTGCACCAGGCAGGCTATGTGTTAGAAGAGTTTAACAAAGGAACAATGGCACCCACTATTGCTTTCATCCCCAGGGCTAGTTGCCTCAACACCTGCTTGTTTAGCCTGAAATTTGCCCCAAAATTAGTAAATTTATTTCTTTTCCATGTGCCCCTGGCATTTTTTGAGCTGCTTTCTCTGCTGTGGAGCTTAAAGCAAGTTTGTGAGCATGCGAGTTGTTCAGGTTTTTTAAAAAGAGTGCCTTGATCTCTAGCAGCACTTTGTCTTTCTAGGAAGCAATTGCAAATAGATGTTATGAAAACTCATCTTCTTGGTACTGATGCTCTAGGCTAGGGAGGCTGATAGGTTGGGAGCCTTTGCTTCCTAGGGAGGACTACCACAGCTGAGATATACCTCCTGATTCTTAATCACCACACTGTGTGTGGGACCTGTCTGTTCCAGGTCTCCAGCCCTGCTAGGAGTCTCCTAGTGGATTCTTTATATCCTTAGTTATATGAATTCCATTCAGCTAGTCCTCAGGTGGTTCTCAATGATGCCTGTTCTATAATTTAGCTGTAGTATCAATGTAGTTGTGAGAGAAGGTGAGCCAGGGTCTACCTACTCTGCACTGATAACTAGAAGTCTCAGCTGACATAGTTTATTACCTAAAAATTCATCGTTTATCACCAGTATTCAATAATGGAAATATACTAATAATCAAAATATCCTTTTATTAATTTAGGAAACATCTTTAGTCTTTGGTGTGTTTCCAATTCATTTTATTTAGTTTTAACAATATTTATGGAAATGCATGAACTATTAGGGCTAGAATGCCTATTTTCATATTCAGGCCATTATACATATTAGCTATTTTTCCCTTCCATGATAATGTTCTCTATCTCATAGAGAACCTCAGCCAGTGTATCTTTCCTTTCTCATTGGCTGTCCAACAGGCCAGAATTCTTCTTTTCCTGATCCATCCCCAAATGAAATGGTGACATCTGGAACTATTATTTTATTGGCATGGCCAAACTCACCACTTCTCCCCTCCATGTTTCTTCCAACCCCCTCTCACTTTCTGTTATACAAAAAAACAAAAACAAAAAACACAAACCCACAAACCCAGGTTTTATATACTCTTTTCTATTCCTAAAGATAATCACAATTGTCAGATTGCCATCTCAGCATTAATGGTCTTCAGCCTCAGATAAGCTATCTTGAATTTTGTTTACCATTTCTTGCTGTCCTGGGCCTTCTTTCATACCTTCACCAACTCCAAGTCATTTATTTGACCCCACAGCCTTTCCTTGAACATGTGATTTTGTCCCCTACTTTAATATCAGCAGGTGTGAATTACTTCAACCTATTGTCTTTTCTCTGTCTCTTTTCTACATTGGCAGAAAATAAGATGTCCTGCCTCTTGCTCAGAGACAACATCTTCAGTATTGCTCATGATTTCATCTCTTTAAGACCGTCATCAATCAAAATAATATTTACTGTTTTACCTTCATTTCAATCATTCCTTCTGTCTTAAGTTTTTTCCTTTGACCTAAATAAATGTTTAAATTTTGCTTACTTAAAAAAAAAAGAACAATCACAGCAGAAAAAGCTCCCCAGGCTCATGATTCCTCTGTGAGTGGTGCTTCTGTCATTTTACCCTCCTTGTAAAAGTCATGGTAAACTTTCTGCTCCATTGATTCTCATCCTTTCACTCTGCAACTCCTCAATCTGCATCAGCCTCCAGCACTTACTACTATTGAAAAGGTCACTGAAGACCTTCTTCATAAATTCAGTGATACTGTACCAGTGCTTTTCTTGCTTGGCCTTCTGGCTGCTTTGGATACTGTGGAATGTTCATCCTACATGGAATTACTTGCCAGTATTGACCATCCTTACTGGCCTTCAGTGACTGTTCTATCTCTGTATAATCCTTGGAAGTCTCCCAATTTGCCATGTAGATGGTTGCATACTATTTCCTCTAGATTATCTCTTTTCCATTAGATTGTCTCTAATGTTCTTTGTGCCACCATCCATTTAGATTGAAGTATCATCTGTTTGCCAACAACAACCAATTCCATTTTGCTGACCCATTCCATTTTTTCTGCATATCCATATTATTGCTTACTTTTCTAGCTCTTCACATGCTATTTTCCTTTCTCCCATTTCACTTTTAATCATTTATCAGACTGGGATTATAAATCTTCACTTCTAGGAAGCTTTCTCTAGAACACCAAGTTTCCAGTGACCCTTTTTTCGTGTTTTTCAGCTTCCTACATACACTTCTCTCACAGTCCCTCACCATAGGAAATTATTTCATTCTGTGTCCTCTAGTCTCACCACCCTCTAAGCACTTAAAAGACATATGTGCTTGGGACCCAGGAGACACTCAATGTTTTATTTTATTATTTTTTTAGGAAATATTGGGTTATTTTCTTAATTAAGAAAGATTTATAAGACATATACTTTCTATGATCACAGAAAATTAAAATATGAAAGAAATAAATAGCTCAAAATTTGCCTTTTTGACTGTATTATCTGTTTAAACTACATATACAAGGGTAGGAAAAAGAAGGTTTACAATTGTTTGTACGGAAAATAATGCAATGCTTAATACACAACAATATATGAATAAACTGTGCTTTATATACTTTTGCCCCACCGCATATGATATGTATCATGATACATTATATATATATATATATATATATATATATATATATGGCACTCTTTACAAGAATTTAACCTTGAAAATTTTGCTGTAATTATTTGATCACTTTCCTTTGTTTATTTCTTCCCTTTCCTCTTTCAAAATGCTATTTCTTCAGAGAAGACTTCTATGACCTCACATAGTCTCAGCACATTCATCCCCTACTTCTTACCTTAATCTTATTCTTAAATTCATACATTTAATGTTATTCATTTATCTATTTACAAATTGTCCCATGATATAAATATTTTATATGGTTCTTATGAATATTTGAACTTGTAATTTTTATTTTTTTAAATAATTGGTTTTTCCTACTTCATGAAGGTAAGTAGTACTTAATCTATTTCATTCTTCACCCAATCCTCAATACTTGTTATTATGGCTGCCACATAAAAGAACTCAGTAAATACAGGGTCTGCAACAATTAACACCCCTTTTTTATTACAAAATCATAAGCATATAATTCTGCTACATAATATTACATTCAAGCATACCATATGATGTTTTTAGTTGAAATGTTCAAATTAAAACTGTATTATTACCCTACCAACCACACTCAAGCAGGCCTTACTTCTGCCAGACCCTGTATTTATTAATAAAATGAATAAATGATTGAAGGGAGGGTAAATTAGTGAAAGACTAAGATTGTCCAGAGACAAAAATTAAGGAGACTGAAGGAAGGTCACAAAATTACTAGGCTTAAAAATTAACATTATTGTAAAAGAGAAAAACAAAAACACTTCCACATAGATGTGCTCCTGGATCAGTGAAGAGGTTAAGTAGGCTTAGTGTTATTTATAAGAAACAGAGCAAAAATGTATCCAATCTTTTCATTTGGTTTTGTTTTCTTTCTCTTTTTCACTTGGAAAAATATCCCCATTGAACATATTTGCTCCCAAATGTTGTCTAAAACATTAAAGATCAAATCCCTTCATCTATCAGTGGTATGAAAACTCAGGAGGGCTGTCAGTCATGGTGCATTTCCCCAAATTTTGGTCTCTTTCTCCTTCTGTCAACTATATACCCTGCACTTTGCTGCATGAGGAAAAGAGCTAAGTCATTCCAGGCCAATCTGGCCAGAGTGCATGTTTCACACAAGGGAATCATAGAACTGAAGAAACATGTCAAAGCTACTTTGAGGAAGATTTCAAAGCTAGGCTGTAATGTTTAGATTTTACATTTCAGGAGATATATATTTTTTAAATTTTGGAATATACATAAGTCAGTGTTTTAGGAAAAATTGCTGTCATTCCAGATTATAGATGGAATTTGAGCTTTTAAGAGATTTCCAATAAATAAACCTGTTAGCTGTAGCTCTAAGCCTGGTTTTAGGAAATAAAAATTTGCATTACTCCATTTATCTCTATTATTTTACAATAGATTATATATATAAAAATGGAAAAAGAAATACATAATCAGGATCAGGGAGTAGTGATAGAAAAATCACAAGCATAAAAAATGTATAGTAGTTAGGACTAAGCATGATTCCTACAAGGTAATTATAACTCAGTGATAAATTTGCTTTGAAGATTCCTCAAAGGCAAAGTGAAACAGAAAACACAACCACTTACATAAAACAGTAACAACTAATAGTTCTTGTTTTCTAAATTTTTGCCAGACAGTTTATATGTATTCTTTACATAAAACCATTTCTACATATATTTTAAAATCTTATATTCTTCAGAGATAAATCTATTAACTAAATCAGCTGATAAAAAGATTTCTACAATGAAGAAGTGCAAATGCATGCTGAAAAGCATCTCCTTTTTTTCTTTAGAGAATAGTCGATCTAAATTAAACTTTTAAATTCTTGATTTAAGGCAGCCAGCTTGTTTTAACAAGGTTGCCAAATATTCTATACAGAAAGGAAGCATTTCAAGATATGACAAACAGGAAAGTTAAACAAAAGTCAACAGTGTTGCAAATCATACATTTGTGGGAGGAAAAGTTCCAGCCTTGCAGGCAAGCCTAAAAAACCTGCAAGACAAAGTATGTTAACATCAACAGCATCGTGTACTGTGCAAAGCTCCTTCATATTGAGTTACCAGCAGAACTTGAGTCTGGGCATAGAAACAGCCCATGAGTACAGAAACCTATAGTGTAGGCTTTCAGAAAGTGAGTTAGAATACCAACTAACCCCTTAGCCATACTGTCACAGGCTAACAAAAGTTAGAGGAATCTGAACATGTGTTGGATATTAAACTCAAATTATGTGTTGTTCTGTTTTAAATTTGACCCCTAGAAATTTGCTATAAGGTAATAATATTCTTATCCAAAATCTCACTGATTTTGGAAAAAATCAATGAGGATTTTTCATAGCTTTTCTTTTTTCTTTTTTTTTTTTTAAGATTTTATTCATTTATTTTTAGACAGAGGGTAAGGAAGAGAGAAAGAGATGGAGAGACACATCAACGTGTGATGTTGCCTCTTGTGCTTCCCACAATGGGGACCTGGCCCACAACCCAGGCATGTGCCCTGACTGGGAATCAAACCAGCAGCCCTTTGGTTTGCAGGCTGGTGCTCAATCCACTGAACCACAACAAACAGGGCTCATAGTTTCTTCTTGGAGCACACTGAGGAGTGTATGTTAATGTCCCTTCTTCCAGCAGTAAAACCTAAACTATCTAAGGAGTCACCAATTTAAATGCCTAAAGGATCAAACAAGTAAGAAAAATGAAATGTATATTGCAATTTAGGAATGTGGGCCCAATGACATAAAATCTTTCTATTTCATTTTTTAAGATTTATTTATTTATTTTAGGGAGGAGGATGGACGAGAGAGAGAGAGAAGATTGATTTGTCATTCCATTTATTTATGCATTCATTGTTTGATTTTTATATGTTCCCTAACTGGTGATCAAACCCTCAACATTGCTGTACTGGAATACTCTAACCAACTGAGCTACCAAGACAAGGCGGGGCTCTTTCTACATTAAAAAAATAAATTGGAAGTCCAGAATTTTAAATGAATTCTCCCATTTTCTAAACACTAGTAACTATTTCAAATATATTTAGTGCCTGACTAAGGCATATGAAATTCTCTATGAAATGAAACATTCAATTAAAATTTGTTATAAATAAAATAAAACTTTATGAATTAAAAATTTTAATAGAGCTTTTAAAAATTACTTTATTGTTGTCCAGTTACAGTTGTCTGCATTTCCTCTCCACCAATTCCCCCACCCCAGCCAAACCCACATCCCTCCCTTGCTTTCACCCTCCCACTTGGTTCTGTCCATGTGTCCTTTATAGTAGTTCCTGAAAACACTTCTCCCCATAGTTGTCTCCCCCATACCCTCTGGCTATTGTTAGATTGTTCTTAATTTCAATGTCTCTGGTCATATGTTTTTTGCTTTTTTCTTTTGTTGATTATGTTCCAGTTAAAGGTGAGCTCATATGGTATTTGTCCCTCACTCCCTGGATTATTTCACTTAGCATAGGCTCTCCAGATCCATCCATGCTGTAGCAAAGAGTAGGACCTCCTTCTTTTTCTCTGCTGCATAGAATTCCATGTTTAAATGTACCACAGTTTACTCCATTTGATGCTTCTTCCCCCTTTGTCAAATATTAATTAACCATAGAAACTTGAGTTTATTTCTGGGTTCTCTGTTCTGTTCCATCGGTCTGTGTGTCTGTTTTTATGCCAGGACCAGGCTGTTTTGATTAAAGTGGCCTTGTAATACAGTTTGATATCAGGTATTGTTATCCCTCCTGCTTTGTTCTTCTTTCTCAATGTTGCTGCAGCAATTTGGAGTCATTTATAGTTCCATAGAAATTTCTGAAATATTTGCTCTGTATCTGTGAAATACATCATGGGTAATTTAATAGGGATTGCATTCAATCTATAAATCACTTTGGGTAGCATGGGCATCTTGATGATGTTAATTCTTCCAGTCCATAAGCTTCCCTTTGTTTGTGTCTTCCTTAATTTCTTTCTTCAGTGTTGTGTAGTTTTCTGAGTACAGGTCTTTTACCTCCTTGGTTAGGTGTATTCCTAGGGACTTTATTATTCTTCTGCTATATCAAATGGGGCATTTTTACTGATTTCCTTTTCTGATTTTTCATTGCCGCTGAACAAAAATGCCTTTGATTTGTGAATATTGACTTTGTATCCATCTGTTTTGCCAAATTCACTGATTAGGTCGAGTAGATTTTTGGTGGACTCTATAGGATTTTCTATGTACACTATCATGTCATCTGCAAACAGTAAGAGCTTTACTCCTCTGTTCCTATTTGGATGCTTTTATTTCTTTTTTCTTCTCTGATTGCTGCAGCTAGGACTTCCAATACTGTTTTGAATAGGAGTGGTGAATGTGGTCATCCTTGTCTTGTTCCTGATTTTAGTGGGAAGGATCTAAGTTTCTGTCCATTGAGTATGATGTTGGCTGTAGGTCTCGCTTTTAAGGCCTTTATTATGTTAAAGAATGCTCCCTCTATTCATACTTTGCTCAGCTTTTCTATCATAAATAGGTGCTGTACCTTATCAAGTGCTTTTTACACATCTATTGATATGATCATGTGATTTTTATATTTTGTTTTGTTTATGTGGTATATTATGTTTATTGATATGAGTATATTGTACCATCCTTGCATCCCTGAGATGAAGCCCACTTTCTCATGGTGTATGATCTTTTTAATGTATTGCTGAACATGGTTTGCCAATATTTTGTTGAGGATTTTATCATCTATGTTCATCAGAGAAATTGTCCTGAAGTTTTCTTTCTTTGTTGTGTCTTTATCTGGTTTTGGGATTAGGATGATGCTGGCTTCATAAAAAGAATTTGGGAGTCTTCTATCATTTTGGATTTTTTTGGAATAATCTGTGAAGAATAGGCTTAGCTCATCATTAAATGCTTTGTAAAATTCTCTTGTGAAACCGTCCAGTCAAGTTCTTTTGTTTGATGGAAGCTTTTTGATTACTGTTTCAATTTCATCATCTGTTACTGGTCTGTTCATGCTTTCTGCTTCTTCTCTATTCATCTTAGAAAATTATATTTTTCTAGAAACTTGTCCATCTCACCCAGCTTTTCACATTTCTTGGCATATAGATCTTTGTAGTAATTTCTTACAATTCTTTGTATTTCTGTGGTGTCAGTTGTAATCCCTCCTCTTTCATATATGATTGTGATTATTTGGGTCCTCTCTCTTTTTTTCTTGATGAGCCTGCTTAAAGGCTTGTCAACTTTGTCTTTTCAAAGACCTAGCTCCTGGATTTATTGATGCTTAGAATTGTTTTTTTAGTCTCTATGTTATTTAATTATGCTCTGATCTTGGTTATTTCCTTCCTTCTACTTGCTCTAGGCTCTCTTTGTTGTTGTTCCTCAGTTCTTGTAGGTGTAGGGTTAGGTTGTTTGTTTGAAACGTTTCTAGCTTTTTTGGGTAGGCCTGTATCACTATGAACTTCCCTCTCAGGACTGCCTTTGCTGTGTCCCACAAGTTTTGGAGTTCTGTGAGTTCATTTTTATTTGTTTCCAGAAACTTTTTATTTCTTCCCTAATCTCATTCCTTACCTATTCATTGTTTAATAGCATGCTATTCAATCTTCATGAGTTCGAGTGTTTTGGGTTTTTTTCCTTGAGGTTGGTTTCTATTTTCAGTCCCTTGTGGTCAGAGAAAATGCTTGATATGATTTCAATTTTCTTGAGTGTATTGACACTTGCTTTGCATCCTATCATGTGGCCTATCTTTTAAAATGTGCCATGCGTACTTGCAAAGAATGTGCATTTTGCTTCTTTGGGATGAAAGACTCTATAAATATGAGTTAAGTGCATTTATTTGGTCTATGGCATTGTTCATTGCCACAATATCTTTGTTGGTATTTTGTTTGGAAGATCTGTCCATTTTTGACAATGGGGTGTTAAAAATCCCCACTATAGTTGTGCTGCTGTCAATATCTTTCTTGAAGTCCTCCAAGATTTTATTTATGTATTTGGGTGCTTCTATGTTGTGTGCATATATATTTACAATGTTTATGTTTTCCTGGTGGATTCTTCCCTTGAATATTATGAGGTGATCTGGGTGGTTTTTTTTATGGCTCTTTTTTTTGAAGTATATTTGTGCAATATGAATATTGCTATGATGGCTTTTTTCCCAGTCCATTTCCTTTGAATATTTGTTTCCAGCCCTTTACTTTCAGTCTGTGTAGGTCTTTTGTTCTGAGGTGGGTCTCTTATAGGCAGCATATGTTGTGGGTCATATTTTCTTATCCATTCAGCTATTCTGTGCCTTTTTTTAAAAGATTTTATTTATTTATTTTTAGAGAGAGGGGAAGGGAAGGAGAAAGAAAGGTAGAGAAACATCAATGTGTGGTCTCCTCTCATGTGGCCCCTACTGGGGACCTGGCCCACAACCCAGGCATGTGCCCTGACTGGGAATTGAACCTGCAACCCTTTGATTCTCAGCCCACACTCAGTCCACTGAGCTACAACAGCCAGGGCTATTCTGTGCCTTTTGATTGGGACATTTAATCCATTTATGTTTAAAGTTATTATTGGTAGGTAATTATTCATTGATATTTTTTCATACCTGTGCTCATCTCTCTTTCACTGTTTTTCTTCATGTTCTTGAAGAAAACCCTTTGGCATCTCTTGCAGAGCTGGTTTGGAGGAGGTATATTCTTTGAGGCTTCTTATTTTGGGAAGCTCCTTATTTGACCTTCCATTTTAATTGAGAGCTGGATAAAGCCTCTTGGTTGCAGGCCTCCGGTTCTCTTTACCTGGAATATTTCTTGCCATTCTCTTCAGTCTTGGAGCATTTCTATTGAGAAGTTAGTTGCTAGTCTTATCAGGGCTCCCATTTATGTTACTTCATATTTTTCCCTTGCTGCCTTTAAGATTCTCTGTTTATCTTGGAATTTTGCCATTTTAATTATGATGTGTCTTGAAGTGGGCCTCTTTGGGTTCCTCTTGATTTGGATTCTGTTTTTCCTGGATTTGTGTGACTTTTTCTCTTATCAACTTAGGGAAGTTTTCCATCATGACTGTTTCAAACAGGTTTTCTATCCCTTGCTCAGCTTCTTCTCATTCTGGTATGCCTGTAGTACAGATGTTATTACATTTCATATTCTCCTGCATTTCCCTTAACCCCTCTTCATTCTTTATGAGACTTTTTTCCTTTTATTGCTCTTTCTCGGTGTTTTTTCTAACTAGTCCTACATCTTGCCGATCCAATCATCTGCTTCATTGGGCCCGCCTTTGATTTCTTCTACTGTGGTTTTCAATTCAGAAATTGTATTCTCCATTTCCTCTTGGCCTTTGTTGATAGTTTCTATTTCCTTTTTCATGTTGATATAGTTTGCTTTGAGTTCATTGTAGTTTCCCTGTGTTTCTGGTAATTTTCTGTGTGTTCTTTAGCTTCCTGATAACTGTTGCTTTGAACTCTATATCTAATAGTTGACTTGCCTCTATTTCATTTAGCATTTTTTTGAGCCTTCCTCTTTTTCTTTCATTTGGGGACTGTTTCTTTCTTTTCTCATTATTTGTGAGACTCTTCTTGTTAGCCTCTGCTTTTGGAATTGATCTGTTCTGACTCCCTGGGTTAATGGTGTGTACTTCTATGGTAGAAAACCTGTGAGATTCAGTTGTGCAGTCTCCTTGATCTCCTGAGCTTGCTGGTCTTGGGCTGTCCTTTATGTTGGCTCTGTGTATGTCTTTGGTCTTTATTGTTTTTGGGTCTTTCTTTGGTGGGTCCTTCCCTCCAGCTCATTAACTGAGGGTGACTCCATCCACCATGTCTTGTATTCTCTTATGCAGGTGTAGGCAGTTTGTGTTGAAGCTGATTCTTCCATGTGTACAAGGTTTTGAGGATCCTCTCTTGCTCTTGTTCAGTTGGTTGTTTTGAGTAATTTCTGCGCCATTTAGTTGTATTTCCAGATCAGTCCTGAGTTCAGTTAGTGTGGCTTCCACTCCCTCCTTCACCTTCTTTTTCTGTTATCTGTTGGTGGTACCTTTGTTGGTGGGTTTCTTCTTCCAGCAGGTTTCCTGGTGGTCACAGTACCCACTTACCCTTTTTTGGCATCAGTTGGAGGGGAAAGGCAAAATCATTTAAGACAGTAGGAGTGTATTCTATGGTATTTAATGTGCCAACCTGTAGAGAAGAGATAGGAGATCCTTAGGATATATATAGTGTTAATCCTCATATTTCACCCAACTAGCCACATTTTGGAAAGGGTGAAAAGAAAATGAAATGCTCTTTGGGGGCAGAACAATTGTGAGTTGAATGTAGAAAGCAGTGAGCTTGTGGGAGGTCTGATTATGAAGTAAAGTGAGAGTAAAGTATAGAAAATAGGTGTATTGTGTGAGAGAATAGAGTTAACCACAACAGTAATAAAGTTCAGAAAACAGTGAAGTGAGCTAAGATCTGGGAGGGGTGCTCTGTAGTATTTACAATTGTATGGAACAGCAATTATTTACAATAATAATGGAGCAATAATCATATGATAGAATCTATGTGATCTGGACAACAAGAATAGGAAGTACAGGACCTAGAGTAGTGTGCCAATGGAACACAAGTGAAGTGAAAGATGGAAAATTAAAAATGCACTATGAAAGAGAGAACAAGGGAAACCATCAAACAATGCAATTTAATAAGCCCAGCAAAGAAGACTATACAGAAAGAAGAGAAATATAAAAACATCAATAAACTAAAAGATGTAAAAATAATGAAAAATAATACAAATATACAATAACTTGCAAGTTCTCTGGAGTAGCAAAGTGAAATTTGCTTCACTGTCTCAGCTGCTGGAATGACCCCTCTTTGGGTCCAGTTGGGTTCCTTTTATAGCTCTAGGTTTTATTGTCTCACTTGTTGGCATTTTAAAAAAAGGAAGGAAGAAAGAAGGAATAAAAGGGGAAATAAAGGAAAAAAGAAAGTGAATAAAAAAGAAAGAAGAAAGAAAGAAAGAGAGGAAGAGAGGAAGAGAGGAAGAAAGAAAGAAAGAAAGAAAGAAATAAAGAAAGAAAGAAAGAAAGAAAGAAAGAAAGAAAGAAAGAAAGAAAGAAAGAAAGAAAGTTAAAAATATTTTCTGTTTTTTTTTTTTTTAAATAGCCTTCTGCTGGCTTTAAAATGGCCACGCCAGTTCTGCTGGTTTCAATGGCTGCAGCAGGCTTAGGGGGGATTGGTTTAGCTTCCCAAGCCACACTCTTTGTAGATGCCCAGCCTCCAGCCCAGTTCCTCAGTTCAAGCCCCCAGTGCCCTTCTGCCCCCAGCCTAGGCCTTCAGGCCACCAGTTGTGCTGTCCTTGAGGTGCACCAATTAGGGACAATTCACTCACCACCTTCTTGCTCTTTGCTGTCCTAGATGCTAGGGACTCTGAGAGTCCCTTCAGTCTAGTTCAGCCCCCTCCCCCCACTGAATTAAGTCTTTCTGGGTATTGCTGACTCCCTGAGTCCTGCAGTTCTCCTCTGTGGGGGCATCTCCACCCTCCTTTTAGAGGGCCAGTTGGTCCTGCAGGGCACTGTGGCTGCTGCTGTGCATGCCTCCTCTGCTGCTTCCCCAAGGGCACAAGGGTTGGGTGCGAGGTGCCTTTGGGCAGCAGGGTCAGGTGTGCTCTCTCTCAGGGCTGTAGTGTGAGCACTCAGCCTCCTCTATTGGGGCAGGTTGGGCAGTGCCAGTCCTGCAGGTTCTAGTGCATACCATCTTTGGGGCTTCTGAGTACAGGGTCTTCCATGCCCCTATGGGAGCACCTGGTGGCTGGGCAAGGGTAGGTGATCAGGAGGCAGAGGTGGCTGCTGCAGAAGAATTCCCCAAATAGCCACTGAATGCTTTTTGTTTGTTTGTTTGTTTGTTTGTTTGTTTTTTCTTTTTGAAAAATTCCTCCTGCTCAAGCCTGCCACTCCAAACAAGTCCCTGGCCTCTCACAAAGCCCAACTCTCCAGCCACACCAGTGACTATTGGGGTCAGGGCCTATAATGGCCCAACTCTCCCCAGCTGGTGTCCACAGTCTCAGTGAGTGCACACAGCCCCTGTGTATTTGCCACTTCTTCCTTATCACTCCCCCACCTCAGCGACTTCATGCATCCAGGTCCCTCCTGGTGCTGCTGAAGCTTTGGCAGGGGATGGAGATGTTGACCTGTCTCTCTCCCAAGAACCCTGTGGCAGACCCAGCAGGCACAGGACCTGAGGCTGTAGCCACCCTGGTCCCTGTGTTGGTTCTAGGGACCTTATTGTCCTGAAGCACTCTCCTTACCATCTGATTTTTCAATGTCCTCTACAATTTTTGGTCTCCAATCTTCATATACGCTGGGATACCATTGGCTGTTCACTCTGTTCCTCAGAAGATCGGCTAGGTGCTTCATCTGTTTGTAGGGGGAAGTGGACTCTGCCCCCACCTATCTCACTGCCATCTTCCGATTTTCCTTACTAGTGCTTTTAATACAGGTTGGATAGCAAACCAATAAGAGGAATATTGGTTAAAATTTCAGGCTTTTGTTTCTCATTAATGATAGATATATGATCACTGGAGCTGACAACAGATTTAACATCCTTTTGAGAAAATTGAAGTGGCACCGGAATTTATCTGAACCAGGATTAGCCATCTTTAAATTAAGCTGAGAGAGGGTCTGTAAATCAGGCCAGTGTTTTCTTTCAGCTAACACTGGGTTCGCCTCAGCAAATGAATAAATGAATAAATCAGCAGAATTCCATAAGAGAGGAAGAACGTCTCTGTCATGTGACAAAGGATTTTTATGGGAAGTGAAACTTAAATAACTGTGGGAAGATCAGGGAACAGGGGATTTAGAAGAGGCCATTAACATGTCAGAGAGAAAATCCTTGCCAGCCCACCAGAAGCACTGGCATTAGAGACAATTTGAATCTTACAGGGAGATCTGAGCAACCTTTGCCAAGGAACTACTGCTGACAGGTCCATGGAGCTATGATCTCTGTGTAACTCTGCCTCTATGAGTCCACAGGCAAGCATCAGACAGGGCTTCAGCCTCTGTTGGCCAGTCTGAACTCTTGCATAAGACTTGTCCATAGGGTTGAGAAGAGCAAAATCCACCCTTATCCCTGGACACCTCTGCACATCTCTTAAATATATCTAATCATGAACAACCCTTAACAGTGTAATGGCTCCTGCTTCACCCCTGCCTCCCAAATTCTGCACAAGCTTCTTTTGTGGCCAACACAGAACAATAGATGGAAGGCGATTTTGGGAAACAGCTCAAAGAAGTGATCTATGGAACAAATTAGTACAATGAATGTGGAGACTTTGATTTCCACAAATAGGCCATGATCATTGAGCTGGAACATTTTCAAACCCATTTGATTCTGTATTATAGAGAAAGTCTGTTGGAAAAAAAAAAGGAGGGGTTGGTTAGGCAGTTAAATAGTCTTGGATTTGAGACTTAATTAGTTGCTCTTTTATGACCTTAGGAAAGACACTCAACCTCTTTGAGTCACGGTTTCTCTGTCATAAAGTAGGGCTGATAATATCAATATTAAATTTCTGTTTTAAGAATTAGACACAGTGTTGGCACAGTACAAAGTGTGGTCCATGGGAACAAAGACTATGTTTAGCTTATTCATCGTTGCAACCTTTAGGATCTACCAGGGTATCTGTTACAAGCAAGCAAACGATATGTTTAAATTGCTATTATTGCTTTTAACAGTCAGAGGATATCTTGAACATACATGAAAGTTTCAGAGAATGGATGGACTGTATAGCCAGTGAAGGTTTTCCTGATTTTTTTGGAGGTTGATGAAAATGAATTCCCTCAAAGGTTTTGTAGTTGGGAACACATTTAAAATGAATCTATTTTTATTCTCATAGTTAAAAAGACAGGAGAAGGCAGAAGCATAATAGATTATATATGTAAGTATTCTTTCATTCTTTGCCTGAAAAGCACATGGGTACATGATTTTCCTCAAGGTATATCACTATCTCCATGAATATTTAGCATCCTGTCTGAGAAGAACCTATCTTACATCCAATAAGTGGAAGACAAACACACTGACTACACACACTGTATCTTCTCCTTGAGCACATATAAGCTGGCCTTTGGTAAGAGTCAGGGCATATAGAAGAAGAAATGGAGAAGCATTCAAAAAATATATTAGTAAACAAAAGTCAAGTCCACGAGGCAAAGCCATCAGGAAATGTGTTAGCATATTTTCTCCCATTCAACAAAAGATAGCAGACACTTGTCTTAATATCTACTTTCATTGCTGAAAGCTTTAAAATTGATTCATGATTACATAATCACAACAAAGTAACCTTGGCTAGATTAAAATTAAGGCTTTTTTTAAGAAAATTGGATATCAGCAGCAAGAATCCCACCCAGGTCTTGCTAAAAAAATGACTTTGGCTGACATTATGAAATACTTCCTCAAGCTTTTCTTCAGCCAAATGAGAAGTGGCCTGGAAAGGATTCGTCCTTTTAGTGTACACAGAAGATCTTCTTCTTGGATCTATAAACTAAGCCTTTAAATTCCACTGTAATTACTCCAAAGACATAAATAGAGCTGATGCTATTTCTGGCATCCCAGCTGGCCCTTTAGACAAGGTACACAGCATTTTCAAATAAAGCTTCCACAAAGTGTGTAGGTATTCTAGCAATAGGCAGATGTCTAAAAATTCTAAAACATAGTGTCCAAAAGAATGGTTTTCAAAAATGTTACTTTGAAAAGGGGGACAAGCTCCCTTTCCATTTTATTTTTCATGCACATTGTTAGGATTGATTTTTTTAGTAAAGACTTAAACTATTCTGTTTTCAACCACTAACTTGGCTCTCTTTTAAAGTTCTGTGTATTGAAACAATTCATTAAAATGCTCATACATAAAGTTTTATTAAGGGGATATGTTATTGCTTTCAGACTCACTGTGTAGCTATTAGCCAGTGCAATTAAAAGCTTCATTTCAAAAGCTGGATCCTTACAAAATCATCTTGGTGTTAGTGTTGATTAATACCAACATCATATCCATTGTCCATATGGACACTGTCAGTGTCTGGAGTTCATCGATTTGGACAAAAACATTTTATACCTGGTCTTTGTGAACAGAGTGGACTTTCTTTAAAGAGCAGACTTAGATTTCCGAGTCATCCCATGTATTTTCTCTTTATTGTTTCTGGTCTCATTTCTTTGCCCTCTGAAATTTACCAAAATTTGAATTCAAATTAAAGATACAATTGCTACAGAAAACTCAACTGAATTAATTTCCAGACTTTATGGTCATTTTGAATTCTTCATTTATTAATAACAACAATAACAGAAGACCTGAGAATTAGTACCTTGCACTTCATTTATTATTTACCTGTGCTTTAACTTCTTTATAAAATGATGGGCTTGGGTAACCCTTCCCTAAATCTTTAACTTGGAAGGCAGATAATCTAGTTGGGTACATTGTTAGATATTAATGCACAGAATATTCCCAGCTTTGTGCCTATAGGCCTATGATAGCATTGTAGATTCTGGCCCCCTTGTGGTGGGTGGGGTCAAGTCACTAGTTTAGACTGATGAGTTATGAGCATAAATGACATGTGTCCCTTCTCTGCTAACAGTTTTATGGCCAGGGGAGACCTTCTGGAACTTTCTTTCAGTCTGTCATGGTGGCAAGCAGTATTCCATATAGTAGATGCTCTATCAGTTTGGAGCAGCTTGGAGTGAGAATGACAAGGATAAGGAACAGAAGTCCCATTGATTTTCAAGGAACATACGGTATGAATAAGAATTAAACCCTTGACTGCAAGCCTCTGAGAATTTGGAATTGCTTGATACCATTGTGGAGCCTAGTCTACCGTAACTGATATAATTCATAACCCATCCAGATCTTCCCAAGTAAAGCCAAAGTTATTTTTTTTTTTCCTAAAATGGGTCATGGGAGCTGGATGAGTGTCAAACTTTTATTACATCCCATGTTGTCACATTTCTATTGGAGATAAAAAAACTTGAGGAGAGTTTAGTTATAGGCTACTTCTTCAATTAACAAGGATGATGCTCTTCATACTTTGCAGGCACATGATAAAAATTCAGTTTGAATAATGAGTACAAATGTTCACTGCCTATCCACAGTCTATTCTTAGGTCCTTACTGAGTAAAGATCCCTATGCATATGATACTTGGGCACAAGGCAAACCTTCAGCTTCAGAAATTGCTACATGAGTTAGTTCACAGAGAGGTTCAGCTTATCCTCAGCTACCTTCATGTCCTATATTGATGGAAAAAGAGGCTTTCAAGTTACCTAGACTTGGTTCCAATAAAAACTTTTAGTGACTAGAGTATATTCCATAATTTACCTAAACTCCACATGTGTCAATGAGCTCTTCTGAGAAATCAATATTTTAATGTCTGGCACAGTGCTTGAGTTGTTAATATTGACTACTTTACAGTCATTGTGTATATCTGCTCATAAATGAAACCTTTGCTTACAGGGAAAAACCAAACACTGCACACAAAAAATGTGGACATGATGTGGCAGACAGATCCTAATGTGCCTCTTACCCCTGCATTGTTCTCACCTTCTAGTGTTTAATTTTGTTCAATTCCTTCTTTTTGAGTGTAAAACACCTTAAAACTTGCTTTTTTCTAACAGAATATGGCAAAGGCAATGGGACATCACTCTATAATAGCCTGTCTTAACAGATTAGAGCTAGAGACTTTTCTGGGTACTTAATAAAATGAGAGGCTGCATTGGAGAAGTGCATGTGGCAGGGAACTGCAAAAGGTCAATAGGAACTGCAGTAACTAAATGAGTTTTACCAACAACCTGCATGAGCTTGGGAGTGAATTCCTCCCCAGTCATGCTCCCAGAGGGAACACATTGTAATTCTCACCTTGGTTGCAATCTTGAGAGGACCTGATGAGCCATGGCCAGACAACTGACCCATGTAAATTTTGAGATGATAAACATATTTTTAGGCCCCTAAGTTTGTGGCATTTTTTTACATGGCAATAAAAAACAAACAAACAAAAAAACAATGCAAAGGCCAAACTGAAAATTTTGGTTCTATTCAAATTAGTTACTACATTTCTTCCTTTTGATATCTCTTCATTCCTGAATCAAATAAAATATTTACAATTTCAGAATTTTACCTATAATCATATGTTTATAGAAGAATATGGCTCCTTAAGCTTAGTTTAGATAGTGTTTATTAGGTTTTTGTTTACCAGTTTATGGATGCATCATCAAGTGAAGAACCCAGTGTAAAGAATCAACTAAAAATACTCCTGCAATGAAAATTTTAATTAAAACATCTTTGTTATGAAAAGAACTTGAGAACATTTTCTTCTAAGAAGAGAAGTAAATAATCATTTGTTCACTGGCCCAGTCTATTCATCATTAAAGATCAGCTTTTTAAAAATTGTTTATTGCTATTACAGTTGTCCCCACTTTTTCTGACTTTGCCAACCTCTATGTAGCCCTACATCAATCCTTTCCTCAGTCAATACCCATATCATTGTCCATCTACATGGGTCATGCGTAAATATTCTTTGGCTAATCCCTTCACTGTCATTCATCCAGTCTCCCCCAAACCCTCTGGTAACTATTAGTCTGTTTCATATATCTTTGTTTCTGTTTCTATTTTGTTTGTTAGTTTAGTTTGTTCATTAGATTCCATATATAAGTGAGATCATGTGGTATTTGCCTTTCACTGATTGGTTTATTTCACATAGCATTATATTCTCCAAGTCCATCCATGCTGTTGCAAAAAGTAAGAGTGCCTTCTTTTTTACTGCTGCATAGTCTTCCATTATGTAAATATATCACAGCTTTTTTATCCACTTATGCTGTTTCCAGATCTTGGCTATTGTAAATAACACTGCTAAGAACACAAGGGTATGTGTGTGCATACACACATGCATATATACATATGTATATACATATACACACATATATACATATACATATGTATAATTTTTTGTATTGGTGTTTTGGGATTCTTAGGGTATATTCCTGAAGTGAAATTACTGCATAAAAAGGCAGTTCCATTTTTATTTCTTTTTGAGGATACTCTACAGTTATTTCCACATTGGCTGCACCAGTTTTCATTCCCAACAGCAAGGCATTAAGATTCCTTTTTCTCCACATCCTAGCCAACACTTGTTGTTTGTTGACTAACTGATGGTGGCTTTTTTAACCCTTGTGAGGTGATATCTCACTGTGGTTTTAATTTGCATCTCTCTGATGATTAGTGATGTTGAGAATTTTTCATGTGTCTATGGGCCATATGTCCTCTTTGGAGAAGTGTCTACGCAGGTCTTTTGCCCATTTTTTTTAAAATTGGACTGTTTTTCTTCATGGTGTTGAGTTGTATTAGTTACTTGTACATTTTGGAGATTAACACCTCCACCCCTAAATAGCCTCAGCAATCTTGTGAAAGAAGAACAAATTTGGAAGTATCACAATACCCGATATCAAACTATACAATAAGGCCATTGCAATCAGAAGAGCCTGGTATTGGCATAAAACTGGCATATAGATCAATGGAACAGAATAGAAAGCTCAGAAATAAACCCACACCTTTATGGTCAATTGGTATTTAACAAAGGAAGTAAAGCATACAATGGACCAAAGACAGTCTCTTCATAAATAGTGTTGGGAAATCTGTACCGGTACATGCAAAAGATTAAACTAGACCACCACTTATCTATATACAAGAAAAATCTCAAAAAGGATGAAATACTTAAATGTAAGTCAAGAAACCATCAAAATTCTAGAAGAAAGCATAAGCAATAAAATCCCACATATCTCATGTAGCAATATACGCTTGTTGATTTATCTTCTAGGACAAGGGAAACAAAAGAAGAAACTAAACAAATAGGACAACATCAAATGAAATATTATTTACTTATGAATGAATTGTCCATTTTTCTTCCAGACAGAATTCAGTCTTTCCTTTTGGTTCATAAAACACCTCAATTATAAAACATCTTACCCTGTGTTGTAATTGCATGCATATTCTTATAGGCTATTATTATCATTAGTACAGGAGTTGGAAAACTATAACTTATAGACTACATCCCACCTTCTACCTGTTTAGTAAATAAAGCTTTATTGCAACAAACTCTAACTTTTTGCTTGAACAATTTCCTATGGTTGTTTCTTTGTACAATGCGGAGTTGAGTGATTATAACAAAAAGCTTAGGTTTTGAAAATATGAACTATTTACTATCTGGTCCATTAAAGAAAAAGTTTGTTGTTCTCTGCTCTAGAACATGAACTTCATGAGGTAATGAACTGTATCTTGTTCACATCTGTAGCCTCAGAGCTTTGCTAATAGCAGAACCTAAATTCATAATTTAGTGTGTACATCAAATAATTGAAAATGAAACCTCCAATTTAGACTTTCCATAGAAAAGCCCACAGATTTTTGTTAAGACTGACATTGAAAAACAGTCTTTCTTTACACTTTGTATTTCATTGAAAGCTGGAAACAATGAACAGAACTGGCTATTAGGAGACATTTCTATCCTTAATTAAAAGTCTGCATTTACTTCTGGCCAAGATGGAGGCATAGGTGGACACACTGTGCCTCCTCTCACAACCAAGATTAAGGACAACAAAAATGTAGAACCATAAAAAAAACAAACAGAACAGATAGAGGATTGAATTGTATGGAAGTCCAACAATGATTCACCCAGACTAGTGGGCGGAGCGGAGTCAGTGGCTGGTGGAGAGGGGTCATAGAGGGAAGAAGTGGTAGCTGGTGGTCCCACATGCACAGGCAGCGAGCACAGGGAGGCAATGAGCAGACCAAGAGAGGAGCACAAGGCAGCTGACTGTGGTCACACATTTGCACACAGATAGACCAGGCGAAGGCAGGCAGCTAGACAGACTGCGCAGTGCAGGGCCCCAGCGCCAGGAAAAAAAGGCTAAAAAGCACCAATTGAGAACACCTGTGGGGGGTGGGATGCTAGGAGAGAATCCCAGCCTCACAGGAGAGTTCATTGGAGAGACTCACAGGGTCCTAGAATGTGCACCAGCCTTCCCACATAGAAATCAGTGTCAGGAGGGCCCAATTTGCTTGGGGAATGTGGCAGAAGGGATTAGAATGCAAGAGAGAGCAAAGCAAGCACCAATGTTCCTTCTTGGACCCTGCCCCCACATCCAGCATCACAATCCAGCAACTGAGATGCCCCACCCTGGTGAATGCCTCAGGCTGTGCCCCTCACTACATAACAGCCACAACCAGGCAAAAACAAAACAAAACAAAACAAACAAACAAACAAACAAACAAAAAGGATGGCTCAAGTGGGAGAACAGATGGGGCCCCAGAGTTAATTCATCTAAGTGACCAAGAGGCAGCCAGCCTATCAGATGCACACCTCAAAGCACTGGTAGCCAATCTATAATATGCACACCTCAAAGCACTGGTGATCAGGATGCTCACAGAATTGATTTAATTTGGTCACAAATTAGATGAACAAATGAAGGATACACTAAGCAAAATGAAGGAAAATGCACAGAGAACCAATAGTTATGGAAAGAAAACTGGGACTCAAATCAATGGAGTGGACCAGAAGGAAGAAAGAAACAACCAAACAGAAAAGAATGAAGAAACAAGAATTCAGAAAAATGAGGAGAGGCTTAGGAACCTCCAGGACAAGTTTAAACATCCCAACATCCATTTATAGGGGTACCAGAAGGGGAAGAAGAAGAAGAGCAACAAGTGGAAAACTTATTTAAACAAATAATAAAGGAGAACTTCCCCAATCTAGCAAAGGAAATAGACTGCCAGGAAGTCCAGGAAGCTCAGAGAGTCCCAAAGAAGGTGGACCCAAGGAGGAACACACCAAGGCACATCATAAGCCAAGGCACATTAGCCAAGATTAAAATGAAGGAGAGAATCCTAGAAGCAGCAAGAGATAAGGAGACAGTAACCTACAAAGGAGTTCCCATCAGACTGTCAGCTGATTTCTCAAAAGAGACCTTACAGGCAAGAAGGGGCTGGAAAGAAGTATTTGAAGTCATGAAAGGCAAGGACCTACATCCAAGATTGCTCTATCCAGTGAAGCTGTCATTTAGAATGGAAGAGAAGATAAAGCTCTTCTCAGATAAGGTCAAGTTCAAGGAGTTCATCATCACCAAGCCCTTATTATATGAAATGTTAAAGGAACTTATCTAAGAAAAAGAAAATAAAAATATAACAGGAAAAAGACAGCAAGTTCACAGATATTAACAACCACACCTAAAACAAAAGCACACTAAGCAAACAAATAGAACAGGAGCAGAAACACAGAAATGGAGGTCACATGGAGGGTTAGCAACAGGGGTGGGAGGAGGAGAGAGGGGGAAACAGTACAGATAACAAGTAGCATAGACGGTTGGTAAAAAATAGACAGGGTGGGGGCAGAATAGTGTGGGAAAAGCAGAAGCTAAAGAACTTATGACACATGGATATGAACTAAAGGGGGAATGTGGGTGGGAGAGGGTGTGCAGGGTGGAGGGGAATGATGGGGGAGAAATGGGACAACTGTAATAGCATTATCAATAAAATATAATTTAAAAAAGTCTGCATTTAGACCAAATTAACATTTATTAAACAATTTTCATATTACTTACCAAGCCAATATGCCTTTCAGGTAAGTTGTTGTTTTCAGATTCGCTTAGGACCAATTTCCAGAATACTGATGGTGTATTTGCTATCCAATAAACCTTTTAATTTTTGTTTATAAACATTTTTGATGTTCTCTTGTCAAAAGTGGGAAGTAATTATTTTCCAGGAATAAACAAATTCAAAATCAAGTTAGCCACTCACTTCCCCAAGTCAAGATTTGGTTTTGTATATATGAAAGATAATCAACTTTCTAATCTTTAATGACTGTATCAAAATTCTCAAGGGAAGACCAAGAAATTTAAAATTTTGTGGGAATCAAAGAGTTTGAAGAGTCCTGTACCTCTGTGAGATTTGGTTCTTCTCAAAACCGAGGAAAACCTTTTGAATCTCTTGTGATTCACTCCTTCACTATTTCTGTTCCATGAGATTAGTCTGAATGCTTTATTCTTCATTCATCCACCCAAGATCCTTTAACTCCCCATGGATTGTATACAGTAACACTAACCACCAAGACCAAAGCAGGACAAGATGTTTGCCATGGATATTAAGTCTCAAAAAAGAAAATTATGTTGATGCAAATCGTTATTGCTTCCTGAATCACCATGGACTGCTGTACTTTAGAATACAAAGAAAATCACTATAAAGAATTCTATGCAGCAGAAAGAAAGGAGCTCCTACCCTTCGCAACAGCATGGATGGAACTGGAGAGCATTATGCTAAGCGAAATAAGCCAGGAGGTGAAAGACAAATATCATATGATCTCACCTTTAACATGAACATAATCAACAGAACAAACAAACAAGCATAATATAACCAAAGACACTGAAATTGAGAACAAGAGAGGAGAGGGATAGGAATATCCAGGGAAAAGGGGAAGGGATTAGAGCAACAAGTATGAAAGACATATGGACAAAAGCTGGGAGGGGGGTGGAAATGGGAGGGAGCTGGGGAGGGCTGGGGTGGAGGGATGGGATGGGAGTAGAAAACAGAAACTGTATAAGAACAACAATTAAAATAAAATTTAATAATAAAAAGAATCACCTAAATATTTTTTAAATAATTGTATTAAACTCATATGAGAAGCTTAATCAGTATGAAAGTATTTTCTGGCTTCATCATGGTGTTTAGAAAACTCCTCCAACTCACCTCATGAGCAACTCAAAGATAAAATGACTTCAACCTCCCCCACAGGAGGGTCAGTAAATCAGAACTCTAACCCCTTCCTGGCCCTTGACTTTGTGCCCTGAGACTGGCCTCCCACCCTTATTACCATCAACAATATCTAATCACCTATTCACCCTCATCATGGACAATTAACCCCTACACTGCAGAGTGAACTTAGAAAAAAATAGAATTGTTATATTAGGAGCTTTATCTATATTTAAATAACAACACATGTCCTTTTATTATAAAATATGTTTTCCAACTTAATTCTGAGGTATATGTTAAATTTGTTTTACTTAATAAAATACTAATATACTATAGTAGATTAACAATGTAAAATTTAATGTAACAGATCATAAATTTTTAAATATTTTTCTTTTTTTTAGTTCTACAAAACAGAGTGGGACTTTTATAATAACAAAGGAATTAATGAGTAAATGGGTAAAATACATTTAAGTTACTTCTTTCGTGTGTATGTTGAAGTTTTTTACTTTTTATTAAATTGATGTTCACATACAATTGTCTTCATTTTCCAACCCCCACATCTGACTCTCAATCCTAATCCTTTTTGGATTTGTCCATGGGTCCTTTATACATGTTAGTTTAGGACCATTTACATTCTTTCCCACATTATTTCTCTTCCCCCTCCCTTCTGGTTACTGTCAGTTTATTCTTAATTTCAATGTTTCTGTTTATATTTTGCTTGTTTGTTTGTTTTGTTAATTATGTTCCACTTATAGGTGAGATCATATGGTATTTGTCTTTTACCACCTGGCTTACTTCACTTAGCATAATGCTTTCCAGTTTCATCCATGTTGTCATGAAGAATAGAAACTCCTCCTTTCTTTTACTGTGTAGTATTTCATCATGTAAACATACCAGTATATTGATCCACTCATTTACTGATGGGCACCTAGGCTGCTTCTAGCCCTTAGCTATTATAAGTTGTGCTGCTTCAAACATTGGGATGCATAGGTTCTTTTTTTCCTTTTTTATTGTTTTGTATTTTATAGATTATACTATTACAGTTATCCAATTTCCCCCTTCATTCCTCTCCACCCTGCACACCCTCTCCCACCCACATTCCCCCACTTTAGTTCATGTTCATGTGTCATAAGTTCTTTAGTTTCTAAATTTCCCATACTATTCTTGCCTCCCACCTGTCTATTTTCTATTTACCATCTATGCTACTTATTCTCTGTACCTTTTCCTCCTCTCTCCCCCTCCCACTCCCCTGTTGATAACCCTCCATGTAACCTCCATTTCTGTGGTTCTGTTTCTGTTCTAGCTGTTTGTTTAGCTTGCCTTTGCTGTAGATGTGGTTGTTAATAATTGTGAGTTTGCTGCCATTTTATTATACATGTTTTTATCTTCTTTTTCTTTGATACGTTCCTTTAACAATTCATATAATAAGGGCTTGGTGATGATGAACTCCTTTAGCTTCACCTTATCTGTGAAGCACTTTATTTTTCCTTCCATTCTAAATGAAAGATTTGCTGGATAGAGCAATCTTGGATGTAGGCCTTTGATTTTCATGACTTGGAATACCTCTTTCCAGCCTCTTCTTGCCTGTAAGGTCTCTTTTGAGAAATCTGCTGACAGTCTGATTGGAACTCCTTTGTAGGTGACTGTCCCCTTGTCCCTTGCTGCTTCTAGAATTCTCTCCTTCATTTGAATCT